>CM044006.1:69442346-69688247 GCA_024085815.1 Flaveria linearis | reverse complement strand
TTGGTTATCGCCAAAGTGCTGACCCATCTGAGCACTCCACCCTCTCCCCAGAAACCTATTACAATAGGGAGACTCCAACCGAAGAGGGGGTGGATACAAGTGCCGGGGGGAGCCCATAGCACTAGAATCACAAGACCAATCTCCCAGTGTGGCTAGGGAGATAGGACTCTGGTGAGCTTCCACTTCCTCTGCATCAACATCTGAGCAGGGTGAAGCTGGTAACATCTAAGACCTCACCAGAGGCAACTGCCGATGATGGATCCATCCGGAAGCTGGAAGTGCCCAGTACCATGAACAAGGGGCACATGCTTCTACTGAGCCACACTCAGAGCATGTATATCCTGACACAGTTAGGAGGTCAGGTGATTCAGCTCCCACTGATGATGACCTGAGCTTCTTCTTGACGTAGTTGCTCAAAACACTATCTTAGAGGATGAGATAAGCAGACTCAAAGAGCTGCTTGCTCAAATGACTCAAGATAGAAGTCCATCTGCCACCATGACCCCACAGATGGCACCTTCACCCGAAGGTCTTAAAAAAACACTGAGCCACTCCCACAAACTCGGCCACCAGTCCCTGCTCTGGCACTAGCTCTCGGGGTCAGAACCCCCCTGAGCAGCTGGATGCTATCCTCCAGAAATCCCTGCCTCTCATCACACCCATACTTAAAGATATAGTCATTCAAACCCTTGATGAGAAGCTTCCCACTTATATACAACCCATGGTGGAGGTTGCCATTACTAAGGCGCTTGCTGATAGTCAAACCCCTACCCAATGCACCCAAAAGGGGGAGACATTAGTGCAAGCCAAGAGGAAGAGGGGAGAGGAGGAGTTTAGAGGCAGAGAAAGAGGTGTGGTTAAGAGGGAGATGGCTGGGAGAGTAGTAGGGTGAGGGAGAAAGGGAAGAGGAAAGAGAGGAGGTTGAGCATATAGAAGTGGCTGGAATCCAAAAGGATTTCAGTGCCACTTTATAAGAAAAAGGGAGAGGAGGGAAAGAAGGTGGCTGACTCCGATCTAGCAGCCCTTGTCAAGGAGGCTGATGCTGAACAAAGCAATCAATGGACTCTGCCATTGGTCAGCTGTTCAGGCAAGGCTTTGACAAGGACACAGCATTGCTAGATCAGGAGATCAGGAACATGGAGAAAAGAGAGATTGAGTACCGATGGACTACTTATAGCCAAGAGGAAAGAAAGAAACTTGAGGCTATGAGTAGGTTCACTTCGAAGTACCTGGGCAGGCCAGTCCTTGATGTCAAGGCATGGACCAGGGACAGACTCTTGGCAATAACGACCAAGATTTGTTCGGCTGGTGATTTCACTAAGGACTGGTCGCTGAGGCCCTCTCAGAAGCCGTGCTGGGAACAGGACACTGCTAGTAAAAACAGACCAAACCAGCTCTTACTCTAGGCTCTAGCAGTGCCTGCCAACATTACCACACCAACACCCAACCACAACCCACTAAACCAACCCCTTCACCATCAAAACCCCGCAGCCAATGATCCACCCTTGAAGAAGAAGAAGGGTGTTGAGACTTGCAAGAAGAAGAAGAGGAGGATGAGGAGGATAGACTGCCCCTTTCAGCAGTCATCCCTCTACCAAAAGCCAACCCCAAACCATCACTCCCACCTCACAGATGGACACTGTGAGGGTAAAGATAGAGGAAGAGGCACAGCAGCAGCGGCTTCATGATGCTGAAATGCTTAAGTCAATTGACCACAGCATTGCTGCCTCTACCTCTATCATGAACATGAAGAAAGAAGCTCTGAGACTCTTCACTCTCAAACAAACCTTCAATATAACAAAGAGAGTGAGGACTTGGCCTGATCCGAGGGTGGCTCACAGGATTACAAAGAAAGAAATTCCTGTGAGGTACAAGAGCCAGATGAAGAGGATTGTAGATGAAGTAATCACAGTGGCTCTTGTAGTAACCCCTGGGAAATTGTGGATGAGTTCGAGAAAGCTTATAAGTCTAAGCAACCACCTGAAATGAGGTTAGAGAATAGGATGGTTAGAAAAGGCTTAGTTTATAGAAGCTTGAGAACTTCCGCAAAGATGAGCTCAACTTGTTGCTAAAGGCAGACATCCAGATGAATTTGCATATAAGCAAATCACAACAGTTGAGCTCAAGAATGGCAAACAGGTCAAGTTTGTCTCAGAGAGGTACGACCGTGAAGGATTGTTTGATGGTGGGATGAGGACATGACCAAAGAAGAACAAATGATTTTCGTCCGAGCCTACACCAGAGAATCCTACAGGTAGTACATGGGAGGTAGGTTTCATGGATGGGACAACAGCCCTGTGTCCAATTCCCCAAACAGCTCCCATCCATACTTAGCCAAACAACACTAGAAACCTTCTCCCAGGCGTGCTTTATCTGGGTCAACTTCTAATCTGTCTAGAAGGAAATAGAACAATCCTTATGCCACCAATAAGTGGACACCAATAATTAGAGGTTTTGGCTGCATTTTCAGGGGGAGTTTGTTGGACCAAAAGAACCAATGAGCCAAGATCAGGAAAACCTCTAAGTCCCCATGCCACTGCAACAACTGCTGAAGACTTCCATCAGCTGTTCTGACAAAGTCTGAAGATCAAATATGAAGATCAAAGAACTGAAGAACAACAGCTGAAGACTCTAAAGTACTGAAGACAAGTACTGAAGTCTGAAGTACTGATCATACAAGTACTGAAGACTTCAAGTACTGAAGACAAGTGCTGAAGAATCAAAAGCTGAAGAACTGAAGAGCTGAGAACTTCTACTGAAGCACAAAGTCTGAAGACAAAGACTGAAGACAACAGCTGATGACATCTACTGAAGTCATCAGCTGTTACATCATCTGAAGCCAAGTCTGAAGACAAGTGCTGAAGACTCAGAGTTTGTCACAACAGCTGAAGAAGTCTTCTTCAGTTGTTGTGATGGTTTTTCCCTTTCAGTAGTTTATTTTGTTTAGTAGTTATACAACAGCTGAAGAGCTTGTTCTTTAGCTGTTATAGTTTCAGTAGTTATAACGACTGAAGAGTTTTTCTTCAGTCGTTGTAGGATTTCAGTAGTTTACTTTTGTCAGTACTTGTAAAAGTTAGGAAACACTTTTGTAAGAAGATGTCAGCTGTTGATCTTCATAGTTTTATGTTCCGTCAGTTGTAATTTTAATAATCGGTTGATGTCAGAGAAAGAACATCACCACCATCCTTTGCCGCCTATAAAATGATGGTGAACCATGCTGTTTTAATAGCCGAAACGTGTTGAGCATAGAACAATTAATTTCTTGCAGAACTCTTTTCTCTCTCTATGATTGTGCTTTTACTTGCAATATCTTTTATGTTCTTGCATTAATCGTTAATTAACGTGCTAAATCCGCTGCAAACCAATCTGATTGATCAAACGAGAGGCTGAGATCCTGTCAAAAGGGATGATGGATTTTCATCCATCAGTCCAAATACACAAAGGAGTTGTTGATTAAGTTTGATTTACAAACCTGTAAGCCCTGTTCTACTCCCATGAGCAGCATCACACAACTAGATGTAGATCAGAAAGTTAAAGCGGTTGATAAAACCCTTTACAGATGTATGATTGGGTCCTTGATGTACCTTACAGCTTCTAGACCACATCATGTTTGCAACATGTGCTTGTGCTAGATTTCAGGCTGCACCTAAAGAACCCATTTGATTGTAGTCAAAAGGATCTTTAGATATCTGCAAGGTACCCAATCACTAGGTCTTTGGTATTCAACTGGGCATTCTTGCAAATAGTTGCTTTCTCTGATAGTGACTATGCAGGATGCAAGTCACCAGAAAATCCACTTCTGGTGGTTGCCAATTCCTAGGCAATTGTTTAGTTTCTTGGCAGAGTAAGAAACAAACATCAATTGCTACATCCACTGCTGAAGCTGAGTACATTGCTGCTGCAAGTTGTACATCTCAGATACTCTGGCTTCAGAACCAACTCTTGGATTATGGCATTACAGAGACTAAGACTCCATATTAATGGATAGTGCTTCAGCTCTTTGCATTGTTAAAAATCTAGTCCAGCACTCTAGGACCAAACATATAGAGATCAGACATCATTTTATTAGGGATTGCTATGAAAAAGTCTGATTGATCCAAGTTTGTGCCTAGTGCTGATGAGCTTGCAGATATATTTACTAAGTCTCTAGATAGTGCGACATTTCAAAACTTGGTACTAAGGCTTGGTATGCTGCAGCTAGAATAATTTGACCAATACTGATGCTCTCAGTTCACAAGTACTGATGAGCATTAGTATGCAAAGGTCAAATATAAGTACTGATGAGTAATTTAGTCTTCAGCATTTTCACAACTACTAAAGACTAAAATGCTTCAAAGTACTGATGTACATTATTTGTTGAAAACAACTGATGTAGTGAGGTGGATTACAACTACTACTGATGTATTTTTTCAAACAAATAAGTACTGAAGAACAAATTTTGTTCACAAGTACTGATGTGTAATCTTACTTAAGTACTGAAGACAAAATTTGTTCACCAGCTCTGGAGTATTTCATCAGCACTTGTGAACATCTGATCACAAGAGCTGAAGGCATAAATATTCACAAGAGCTGAAGGGTCAATGAAACATCTGAAAGTCAGCCAAAGAGCTGATGAGTAAAATGTGGAGGTCAGCATGAAACAACTGATTTGACGGAAACAGCTAATGAGATTTTACTCTTCAGCTGATGCCAACAGCTGCTGTTTCATACCCAAACAACTGAAGGACAAAACCATGTCTTCAGTAGTTTCACAACTACTGATGACTAACACCAAGTCCTCAGTTGTTTACAACAACTGAAGCAATACCATGTCTTCAGTAGTTTACAACTACTGATGTCAGTAGTTCACAACTACTGAAGGCTAACACCAAGTCTTCAGTTGTTACCAATGTCTGAAGATGGAAACTAGGTCTTCAGTAGTTTATAACTACTGAAGACTGACAACAAGTCTTCAGCCGTTTACAACATCTGAAGGACAAAACCAAGGTTTCAGTAGTTTCAACTACTGAAGATTAACACCAAGTCCTCAGATGTTACAACCACTGAAGGTTAAAAACCACGTCATCAGTAGTTTCAACAACTGATGACTAACACCAAACCTTCAGCAGTTTTCTTTCAGCCTTTGCCATACCCTATAAATACCCAACCTTCAGAGCTTTTCATTCTCACTTGACCTAACTTTTCTAAAAACCTCTGAAATTCCCATACACCATTAATGGCGGCCATGCAACTCAAACCTCGACACAGCTGTGTCGCTCATCTCACCAAATCGCCATTATGGCCTAAGTTTCACAATGCCGTCGATCTGATGACTGATTCACCATACCAAACGGCATTCCTTCTCAACCCCACCATATACACCGACTCCTTGGCGGAGTTCTGGACGAACATCACCGTCCAAACCGGAGAGAACAATGGCGAGGTCTCTCTCCGGTCCTCCGTTAACAACCACCCAGTGGTTGTCACTCCAGCTATTTTGCGCCAAACCCTAAAGCTGGAGGATGCCACCTACCCCACCTCTTACCCCAAAGGCGCCCTCGACCTATGCTTCATATCCAACGACTATCAGGGCGACCTCTCTGCCACCACCTTGTTGAAGAAACACTTCCCTGATCCCCAACGACTCATTTTTCATATGGTGAATGTGTGTCTGGCCCCCAAAACTTCTTCATGGGACCAGATGTCAACAAGGTGGCAACAGGTATTATTTTCTATCCTTGAAAAACAATCTTTAAACTTAACAGATATTATATTTTTTAGAAATCAAGGATATGGCCACAAAACCAGTTTCTAACCGGTGGATCTTGTATCCTCGGTTTATAATGGCCATAATCGAGGACCAGCTTCAAGATGAGGGACTTGTTGGCACTGGGGTCCCTGCCATGGCTGTTTTAGCTGAGGTATACTCCAGGCACAACACCGACCACACACTCAAACAGGCTGGCCGGCTGCGAAAATCCACGCAGCAGGAACCCACAGCCTCCACCTCCAAATCCAAAGTCCCCACCAAACCAAAACCCAAAAAGAAGCCCAAAAAGGCTACTCAGGGAAATAAGTCCCCTGAGGATGCCCCTGCAACACAAATACAGGATGTAGCTGCTGGTTCGATTCTCCCAGCAGCTATCATGACTCCACCACCCACCACAACCGCACAGGCTTCCTCCCAACAGGAGCCTGATGCAACTATTTTAGGGGCACCCACACATCTGGGGTCTTTCTCACTTAAGGAGACTACCATTAAAATGCACAGTCCTCCCCATGTGCACACTGCTTCAAGCCCATCTCCTACTGAGACCACCCCACAAAGCCCTACACTCATAATAGCCAAAGTGCTGACCCATCTAAGCACTCCACCCTCTCCCCAGAAACCAATTCCAACTGGGGAGACTCCTACCGAAGAGAGGGTGGACACAAGTGCCAGTGGGAGCCCACAACACAGAGAATCACATGCCAATCTCCCAGTGTGGCTAGGGAGATAGGACATTCTGGTGAGGCTGCCACTTCCCCTGCATCAGCACATGAGCAGGGAGAAGCTGGTACAAGCAATAAGACCTCACCAGAGGCAACTGCCGATGATGGATCCAATCCGGAGGCTGGAAGTCCCCAGTACCAAGAACAAGGGGCACATGCTATATCTGAGCCAGACTCAGAGCATGTATATCCTGACACAGTCAGGAGGTCAGGTGATTCAGTTCACACTGATGATGACCTGAGCTTCTTCTTTGATGTAGTAGCTCAAAACACTATCTTAGAGGATGAGATAAGCAGACTCAAGAGCTGCTTACTCAAATGACTCAAGATAGAAGTCCATCTGCCACCACAAACCCACAGATGGCACCTTCACCCGAAGGTCTCATAGACACTCAACACTCACCACTCCCCAAACTCAGCCACCAGCCCTGCTTCTGGCTCTAGCTCTCAGGAACAGAACCCTCCTGAGCAGCTAGATGCTATCTTCCAGAAATCCCTGCCTCTCATCACACCTATATCACAGAACTTGTGATAAAAACCATTGATGAGAGGCTTCCCACACATATACAACCCCTGGTGGAGGTTGCTGTAGCCAAGGTGCTTGCTGATAGTCAAACCCCAACCAATGCACCCAAAAAGGGGGAGACATCAGTGCAAGCTAAGAGGAAGAGGGGAGAAGAGGAGATAGAAGTAGGAAGAAAGGAGGTGATTGAGAGGAAGAAGGTTGAGGAGACAAAGGGGAAGGGAGGGAGAAGGAGGAGAGAGCTGAAAAAGAAGTGGCTAAAATCCAAAAGGATTTCAGTGTCACTTATCAAAAGAAAGGGAGAGAAGAGAGGAGAGGAGGGAGAGAAGGAAGATACTGACTCTGATCTAGCAGCCCTTGTCAAGGAGGCTGATGCTGAGCATAGCCGATCAATGGACTCTGTTATTGATCTGCTGTTCAGGCAAGGCTTTGACAAGGACACTGCCTTGCTAGATCAGGAGATCAGAAATATAGAGAGAAAGGAGATTGAGTACCGATGGACTACTTATAGCCAAGAGGAAAGAAAGAGACTTGAGGCTATGAGTAGGTTCACTTTGAAGTATCTGGGAGGCCAGTCCTTGATGTCAAAGCATGGACCAGGGACAGAATCTTGGCTATAGCCACCAAGATCTGTTCAGGTGGTGATTTCACCAAAGGACTGGTTGCTGAGGCCCTCTCAGAAGCCGGTGCTGGGAACAGGACACTGCTAGCAAAAAACAACCAAACCATCTCTTATCTCTAGATTGCTAGCAGTGCCTACCAACATTCCCACACCAACAACCCAAACACAACCCACAAAACCAACCCTTCACCATCAAAACCCGCAGCCAATGATCCACCCTTGAAGAAGAAGAGAAGGGTGTTGAGGCTGCAAGAAGAAGAAGAAGAGGAGGATGAGGAGGATAGACTGCCACTTTCAGCAGTCATCCCTCTACCAAAAGCCAAACCAAAAACCATCACTCCCACCTCACAGAAGGATACTGTGAGGGTTAAGCTAGAGGAAGAGGAGCAGCAAAGACTATACGATGAGGAGATGCTGAAAAGCATTGACAAATCCTATGCTGCTTCTACTTCCATTATTAATATGAAGAAGGAAGCCCTGAGACTCTTCACTCTCAAGTAAACCTTTCAATATGATAAGGAGAGAGTGAGGACTTGGCCTGATCCTAGGTGGCTCACAGGATAATTAAAAAAGATACGCCTGTGAGATACAAGAGCCAATTTAAGAAGATTGTAGATGAAGTGATCTCTGTGGCTCTTGTAGTAACACCTGGGAAATAGTAGAGGAGTTCGAGAGAGCCTATAGAGCCAACCAATCACCCCAAACAATGTTAGATAATAGGGTGGTTAGGAAAGGGTTGGTCTATAAGAGGCTTGAGAACTTCCATAGGGATGAGCTCAACCTGTTGTTAGAAGGAAGACATCCAGATGAATTTGCTTATAGGCAAATCACAACAGTTGAGCTCAAGAATGGCAAACAGGCCAAGTTTGTCTCAGAGCTGTACGGCCGGGAGGGGTTATTCGAAGGTGCGGCTGAAGACCTAACCAAGAAGAGCAGATGATATTTCTTCAAGCCTACACCCGAGAATCCTACCGGCTCGTACGTGGGAGGTAGATCTCATGGATGGGACAACAGCTCTGTGTCCAATTCCCTAAAATAGAGCTCCCATCCATACTTAGCCAATCAGATCTTAGCGACTACCTCTCAGACCAGTGCTTATCAGGGTCAACTTCTGATCTGATCCAGAAGGAAATAGACCAATCTTTATGCCAACAATAAGTGGGACAACAAATAATTAGAGGTTTTGGCTACATTGGTTCAGGGGGAGTTTGTTGGACCAAAAGAACCAATGAGCCAAGATCAGGAAAATCTCTAAGTCCCACATGACATCACAACAACTGCTGAAGACCTTCATCAGCAGTTTGACAAAGTCTGAAGAATCAACAGCTGAAGATCAAAGATCTGAAGTACAACAGCTGAAGATCCCAAAGTACTGAAGATAAGTACTGAAGTCTGAAGTACTGATAAATACAAGTACTGAAGACTTCAAGTACTGAAGACAAGTGCTGAAGATCAAAGTCTGAAGAACTGAAGAACTGAAGATCAACTACTGATGCACAAAGTCTGAAGACAACGACTGAAGACATCAGCTGATGACAACTACTGAAGTCATCAGCTGATGAATCATCTGAAGATCAAAGTCTGAAGACCAAAGTGCTAAAGCTTTAGAGTTTGTCACAACAGCTGAAGAAGTCTTCTTCAGTTGTTGTGATGGTTTTTCTTTTCAGTAGTTTTATATTTTTCTTTCAGTAGTTTGTACAACAGCTGAAGAGTTTGTTCTTCAGCTGTTATAGTTCAGTAGTTGTAAACGACTGAAGAGTTTGTTCTTCAGTCGTTGTAGCTTTTCAGTAGTTTCCCTTTCAGTACTTGTAATAGGTAGAACACTTAGGAATTTTGTAAGAAGATGTCAGCTGTTGTGACATCTTCAGTAGTTGTGTTCTATCAGTAGTTAGTTAATAACTATTAAATGTCAGTGGAATCTGACAACAGTATGGGTCTTTTGCCTATAAAAGGACAGTGACCTGATTGTATTCCACGTCAAAACATGTGAAATAAACAGAATATTATTCCTTTTTATGCAGAATTATTCTCTCTACAATTTACTTTACATGCAATATTCTTTATGTTCTTGCATTAATTGCTAATTATCATGCTAAATCCGCTGCGAACACAATCTAATTGATCAAACTAGAGGCTGAGATCCTGTCAGTACACTTTTATTATATCTAATATTTTATTTATTTAATTCGTGTAAAACATGAGCTTTATAAAGCTATTATTATATACACAAATACAAATTTAATTACACTCAAACACATATCATATATGTACTTTAAATACTAAATATAAAATATCCTTGCCATATAAGCATAAAGGTGTATTATTTAAGACAGATAACTATAAATACCATCCAATTAAATACTTCTTAAGAAAATATAAGTTTTAATATTTGTTGACCACTTTTATAAAGTTAGTGAAAAAATCTTTTGTTTTACACTGATACATGGAAAGTAAATAAATGTGTTTTGACATGTGTCGAAATACCATTCGTAAGTTCACCTTTATAAGGAGAAGAGTTCTTCCATCCTCATATCATCATCCATTCCTAGTGTATAGAGAAATCATGAATACTAAAAGCATGTTTCTTTTGTTTGTTGCAATGGTGGTTCTCGCAACACAATCTACTGCAAGAGTCTTTCCAACAAGATCATTAGCTGATACCAATGACAATGCAGCTATTCAAGAGGAAGATCTTCAGAAGTTTTATGACAACCTAATGACCTACTTGAACATGAAACCATCTGTGGTGATGGGCGAATTAGTGCCTGTGTTTGTGGATTCAATGTCACCAACAAATGCACCCGAACCAGCTCCTGTTCCGGAGCCCTCACATAAGCACAAACACAAGCACAAGCATGAAGAGCACCATCACAAGCATGAGCATGAAGAACATGATCACAAGCATGAGCGTGAACATCACCATCATAAGCATGAGCATAAGGATCATCATCACAAGCATAATCCACACCATGAACCACAAGCATTGCCACCAAGCACTCCAACGTCGGCACCAGCACAATCACCCGATTCTTTCATCAGATGGATGTGAGTGGTTATTATGAGCCTAAGAGCTAGAGATGGTTATTGAGCAAGTTGTATTAGAAATCTACTCATGAATTAATATGGTTTATTGTCTTTCTGATTTCGTGTTGTGGTTTCTTATGCTTCAATTAATACACATGTTATGTTTTACAATCTTCATTTCATGACACATAATGTTTAGTTCCTGGGACAAAATCAAAAAATATAGTTACTTCCTTAAGAAATATATGAGGATCTTTTAAAAAATATTTAAAGCCACAATTCAGTTAATCATTGGAAACATTGTCGTTTCCAAGACCACTCGCAAGGGGCCTTTGACGAACAAAGGTGGCACCCCACGGACAGATAAACTGATCGACGTTAAAAGATTGATGTAACATGACATGATATCGAGAAAAACAAGCGCATTACATAGTTTTGTAGACACTCTAATAATGCATATTTTTTCTCGACCATTGATGATGAAAAATATATTGAAGTTGTTTTTTTAGGAAAATAGAAGTAGTTTCTTGCAGGGGCGGAGGATTGTGGGGGCCGGGGCCGCCGCCCCCCCTCTTTTTTTCGTCGGTAGTGTTAAATTTTAGGGGCTGTTTGTTTGCCTCTTAATGAGGCTGGTCAGACCTTAATGTCTGACTCGGTCAGACATGGGTCAGATCAGGGCATTTGGTTAGATACCTCTTAATGAGAAAGAGCTCTGACCGAGCCTCTTATTCAATCAGAGGTGAGTTTGCATCTGACCCGAGTCAGATCTATGGTATGTGACGGGTGGTTGTCGGCGACCCTCATCATCGACCAGCAATCAGCAACCAAATCACTGTCACCATCGACCAGCAACCAGCAACCAGCAACCATCGAACCCAAATCACTCATCATCGACCGCGACCATCGAACCCAAATCACTCACCATCGACCGCGACCATCGAACCCAAATCACTGTCACCATCGACCGCAAGCACCACCTTCACGTCTGATGGTGCTTTCTTCATTCAATCGATTACGGTGGTGGTCGGCGGTTCTCTCCTCTCGTTCGATTAAAAGCTTCGACCGATTACATATGGGGTTCACCAAGAGAGCTTCGAGAGAGAGCTTCGAGAGAGAGCTTCGAGAGAGTTGCAGATCGAGAGAGAGAGACGAAAGGGTGTTGGTTGTGGTGTTTGTGGTTCACTGTTTGAGATGGTGGTTGTGGTGTTAAAATAAGTTTTTATTTTAAAAACTTTCCTTTTTACAACCAAACACAATTATTTGTTCAAATCTCTTACTGGTTCAGACCTCTTACTGGTTCAGACCCTCTTATTCATTCAGCACTTATTCAATCAGATGTTGCCAAACAGCCCCTTAGTCTGTTAGTGTAAATTTTGGGTACGGTAGTGTAAATTTTTATATAAATATCGAGTTCGCCCCCCTTAAAAAATTAATTTCCCCCCGTCCCCTCCTACGGGATTGTTCAAACTCCGCCACTGGTTTCTTGTTACAAATAAAGAGGATAGGGGAGGTAATTTTGTATTGTTCATTCCGGCCGGTAGTAGTAAAGATTCTTCATAGATGTTGAGAAATAAATAAATATTAATAGTTACATTTAATAAAAAATAAACATCAATATGTCTCATAAGAAATTTTAACAACGATAATCTTAATTTTTTTATCACTTAAAAGTTCTAATTTCCTTATAAACAAATCATCTTTTTATTGCCAAACCAAAAATATATAATATATGATAATATTAACAATGCATTTTAGTAAGTCGTGCATTTACTGTCACTAGTAAAACTTTTAATGATAATTTGAATTTAATTAAAAAGTCATTAAATGCCCAACAATTATAATCCTTGTTATAATAAAAGAATAATTGTATTTATCATGTTTAGACTTTTAGTAAATTCAACTTATAGTTTTTCCATCTTACTTTCCTATTAAATGATAAAACTACTATGTTTAAAAATAATAAGGCTATTTATTTATTAGTATTGTATTTTTTTCAAATGAATAATGAACGTTAATTAAGTTTGGGTAAATTAAATTTTAATAATTCAAGCTATTACTTATTGACCGATAATAATTCACACTATTAATATGACCAGTAACACTAAGAACATTTACTTTTATTACCAACAACAGTCCTAGAACATCATTATCAAATATTTACATTTGATTTGCACTTGATTTCATTCATAATAATGATTATAAATGAAATGAATAAATATCCTAGCTAAATTAAGCCTAAAATAAATACAAATCGATCGTGAAAATTTGATAATTATGAAATTGGGACATTTCTTGGTAATAAAAGTAAATGTAAGGATTGTAACTGTCCAAATTAATAGTACGAATTATTATTGGGTAATGACTAATAGTATGAATTATTAAAATAAAATTTGCCTTAATTTGTCATTGAAGAATATATACACTTTGTTTTATGTTAGTTTGTTTTAGAATATAGAAAGCAGATAATAATAATTAGTAAAATGGTATTTAATCTAAAAAAGTCTAATAATGATTGTGGGCTTAACACGTGTTCTTCTTATTTTTTAAAGTGAATGGTATTTGATCATTGTATCAAATATATCAGCTTATTATGTCATATACGTTAATTGTATCGTATTTTTACATCATTTGTTATATGTATTAATTGTAATATGCGGCCCCTCATACCGCTAATATTGTCCGCTTTGTTCACGAGTAGCTCACGGAGTTGCTTTTAGTTACCTGGGTGAAAACTTTCTAGGGAGGTCATCAAATCCTAAATTGATTCCATCTGGGCATGCTTAACTATGAAGTTCTTCTCTCATTCACAGTCAAAATGTCAAAACACGTTGGTGATATTAGAAGCAATACATTTCCTATGAACCAGGAATCTCTTCTGTCTACCGTCGATGTGAGATTTATGCAGAATGTCATATTAATTATTGCATTTTATATTTTAGATCACTTTATGTTATATTTTTATTGATTCTATAATTATATAAAGTTGTTATTTATCATTATGTTTTATTAGAAGTGCACAATAATATACTTTCACCAATATAGTTATCAAAACTCATAGTTGTGAAAATAACATAATGTTTTATTTTTGTCATAGTTTTTATACATTATATAAACTTGTTATCTATCATTATGTTTTTTCAATTTGAAGTATACAATGATGTAATTTCACCAATGTTTATTTCAAAACTCATCGTGTTCAAAATTACACAGTGACGTGTTAATTTGTCATTATTTTAATATATTAGATTAATTAGTTGTTAATTTATAGGTTATTGGATTTTAATAATCCTAACTTTTATTTATTGGCTGGGATTAATCTCAACTCAAGAAATATTACGAATACTCCCAGCTTTGAACTTTTTTCCCTTCAACGATTCATTACTAACAGAGATTAACTTATTTATCGGCTGGGATTAATCTCAACTCAAGAAATATTACGAATACTCCCAGCTTTGAACTTTTTTCCCTTCAACGATTCATTACTAACAGAGATTAACCCCCATTAGTTTTTTGATGAAATGTGATAACTTTAAGCTTATTTTCAACTTCGTCACTTTCTAGCCTCCATCAGGTCCGTCTATTGGTGTCTTGCCTTTATCGTCACTCAAACTCTACCTTCAACGAGTCAAGTGGTAAGGTGCAAAAGTTTCAAACTGATGGACCTGCTGGTATGTTATAACTTTCTATTTAGTGTTTTGGCCACATAAACAGTCCATGTCATAAGAAAACTAACAGAGTTAACTCACATTTAGTAAAAGATCATTTGAGAAAAATAAGTTTAAAGTTAGGAATGTCTGTAAATATTTTCTGAGCTGTATTTAATTTCGGCCAATAAGTAAAAGTTGGGATTATTAAAATCTAATAACCCTTAATTTATTATTGTATTTTGCATATTAGAGGCACACAATAATGTTATTACATCACTATACTTTATTAAAATTTATCATTTTAAAAAACAAATAACTAACAAAAAAAAATAAACTGTACTATAAGAAACAATGACGAAGTTATGTGCTTAAAAAGTAAAAAAATATATTATAAATTTATAAATAATACTGTACTCGTCACAAAAATTAAAAAAACACTCTTTTTATGGTATAATTTTTGTTAAAAAAATAATGTCATACATAAAAGTTATGAACGTTTAAAAAAATAAGGGAACTTACCAATAAAAATGGCTATTCTTAAAGTAGCCTTTTACCAAACTTTTGCTTAAAAAGTGATCTCAACCATTGATTAATGAGATGGATATTTGAGATTACTACTTATAATTTTTAGTTTTAGAGCATTTTTTATTTAAATATTTTCGTAATAATTAATGTGAAAATACCAGACTTAATTTCTTAAGTAATGAAAATAAGTAAAATGATAATTAAAGGTTGTAAACTAACCGAACAAACAAAAACAGTTTTTGTCGGTGTTCACTCATTAAGAAAATGAAGTTGTACACAAACGTTTATCAAACGAGATCTCTTGTTTATGTTTGTTTATTAATGAAATGAATTATTCGTGAATTGCTCACGAATATTTACCGAACACAAATGAACACAACAAATGTTTATGAACATAAGTGAACACAAACGAAAGTTCATCATACTTTAAAATAAACTTAATATAATTATCCGAACATATATGTCATGATTATCATAAATATTAATACAAAAATTAAAAGGTTGTTTAGGCTTTAGCGTAAACAACTAAAGTTGGAATGATCAAATGGAGGATGTCGGTGGGGACATATAATATAACTAGGATTACATATTTTTAAAAATAAAAACGAGTAAATAAATATAAGATCTTTAAATGAACAAACATAAAACATCTTATTGAACATTCTCGGGAATCACAGACGTAAATGAACGAACGCGTCCTATGTTCATGGCGTTCAATTAACTTAACGAACACAATTTTTTTGTCCGTGTTCATTCAATTATTAAGCAAACAAACATAAAAGAACTTCTCGCTAAATAGTTTATGAATTGTTGCTGAACGTTCGGTTTGTTTACAATCCTATATGACACCAATGTAATAAAATAATCATTTCATGTTTCTACATAGGATAAATATAATTTTTTTTATAATCTTTAAGAGTTCTACTAATTTTTTTAGAAAGTAAAGGATACGTATTAAATGAAGCCAAGGTTAAAATAAAATAAACAATTACAAAGACAGCAACTAAAATTAGAAAAAACATTAATAAAAATATATAATAATAAACACTGAAATAATACCTAAATAAAAATTTTGTAATAAAATATAGAATTCAAATATATGTTTGGATATCCTGCTTTGAAATTTCAGATTCGAATTTAGATATTAGAATTCACCAATTGAAATTCTAAGATATCCGAATTTGAACACTCATATTCAAGAAAACTTTCGACTGGTAAAGTGGCGCAACCTTTGATCAAATGGTTATGTGTATAAATCACGCAGAGTATAATAGTGATTATTTTAAAGCAGAGTAAGCATATAATAGAACATGTGGTTGTTCGTTGGTAAAGAACAATATAATATCTTTTTTCCTGAATTCTAAAAATATATGTATTATTTAATAATATTAATAAAAAATTAATAATTTTATGAATAATTCTTTTGGATAATCAAACTTTTTTTAGAAAAAATATCTGAAATATATCCGATTTTTCTAATTAATATTTATTAATTAATTTAAAAAAGTATTTTGGATAATTCGGATATCCGAAATTTTCCAAAAGCAAATCCGGAAATTTCAGATATCCGAAATTCGGATATTTAAATATTCGCATACTTCAAGTTTGAAATTTTAGATAATCGTGATCAGTTTCAGACACGGATCTTTTAACACATTGCTACCCTTAAAAGAAAAAGATATTGTACCTAATGCTATGTTAGTAACTAGATTAATAGGGGGTCGGGGACTTGGGGGTTAGGGTATAATGGTAACACAATCTTTAATAACTTTATGTTAGGATTGAACAAATTGTTTAAAAAAATATAATAATAATTAAAAACAAACTAACACATATGAACATGCACCTATATTCAATATACTATAGATACATACAAACCTATATGTAAATTAATACGTACATGATAATATAACTACAAATATTTTTACATTTAAACACATATCTTATATTTAGCAACAATATCAGACATATATCTTCCTATGTGAACGTAAAAGTGCGTTTTTTAGAGAGACATTAAATACCATTAAATTTAATATTTGTAAAGCAAAAAGCTCTAATCACCTGTTGACCTCTTTTTCTGAAATTAATGAGAAAATCTTTTGTTTTACACCATACATAGACAGTAAACAAATATGTTTTGACATGTGTCAAAATACTATTGGCAAGTATACCTATAAAAGGAAGCATACGATTGAATTGTGACATCTCCATATCATCATCCATTCCCACCATAAAGAGAAATCATGAATATTAGAAGCATGTTTCTTTTGTTTGTTGCAATGGTGGTTCTCACAACACAATCTACTGCTAGAGTCTTTCCAACAAGATCATTGGTTGATAGCATCGACGATGTCGCTATTCGAGATGAAAATCTTCAACAATTTTATGACAACCTAATGAACTACATGAACTTGGAACCAGCTAGTTTGAATGGCCAAGTTGTGCATGAACCACAAGCATTGCCACCAAGCACTCCAATGTCGGCACCAGCACAATCACCCGATTCTTTCTAGTCATAGGTGTGATCGTTGTGCGCCTAAGAGAGACGTGTTGTTGATCTAAGTTGTATTAGAAAATTCCATATGAAATATGGTTCATTACTATCTGTTTTTGTGTTGTGGTTTCTTGTGCTTTAACTAATCACACATTCGAATCCCAATTCGTTTACGAATTTGGGGGTGGGGGGGTGGGTTGTTCATCTTAAACATTTAGTTTTTAGTTTGTCCTTCAGTCAAAGCAAATCAAGATGACCAAGTTTTGAAATAAAAGTGTGCCATAGACTACAATTTGCCTGTCATTGAGATTTAGGTGTAACATCATCTAACTTGGACACTTTCTATAGCATTTGTATTTGCATATGTGCATGATAAACTTAATGCAACTATATTTGAGCAGTTTTTCATCATCAGAATCCATTACTAACCAAAAGAATCAGGTAAATCACAGGTTGTGCTTAACAAGAGGCCTTCAAAAGATTATGATAGAACCTAATGGTAGCAATATTTGAACTTAAGACCCCTGTTATATTTGAGCATCAATTTGCCTAAAGTCAACCATGGATAGATGTTTCGGTCCACGTGTTGATCAAACAAAAATTGATCAGATCTGGTTCTAAGATGGAACATATAACTCTTAAAAGCATATTAAAATCCTAAGAATAACCATTGATACATCAATAGTTGGATTCAATCACATGGAACCAATAAAACCAAAAATCCAGATTGTGTTAAATGAACACTCAAAACAAAGAACCAAACCATAAAAATCTTCTTGGTCAGCCATTACTCTCAACCATCCATCATGCACTTCACCTGCTAATCAAAATTTAGGAAAACAAGACTCATTTCATGCTAGCTTTAACTCATTATCAAAATATTTGATAATTAAACTTTAGAGTAAATCTCGGTTTTGATCCCTGTGTTTTGCAAATTGACTCCACTTGAGTACCAACGTTATTTTGTCTCTATTTGAGTATCAAATTTTAAAAAAGTTGTCTGTTTCAGTCCTTTTGACTAACGGTGTTAACATTTTCTGTTAAATTTTTTTAAAAAGACCAAAATACCCCTGAGGGCTATAAAAATATCACCATCTCCACCACACACCACATACCACCACCGCCACCGCACACCACCGCCACCACACACCACCATCATCTTCCTTATCGTCACCACCGGCTCCGGCGAAACCTATGAAAACTACAATCAAGTAGCCGGAAAACGTTGCCGGAGACTTCAGATCCTATCATCAATCCCCTCCGCTCTCATCGTCTTCCTCATCGGAATAATACTAAGTTTCATAACCGACCCTTCGATTATCACCAGCTTACAATTCGGCCCCTCGAAGTTTCACATACTGAAAATCACATGGGACGATTTCAAACAGGGTTCCTCCGGGGATCAATCCCCCAAATCCCAAATCCCCTTATCAATACTAAACTCCATGATTGCAGTATGCAAACTATCCGACGACTTGTTTCCCGATCATCAATCGTCTGTAACCGCAGTGTCGGTGAGCGTGGGGACGATGAATCTTGTGGGGTGTTGGTTCGGTGCGATGCCGGTTTGCCACGGTGCGGGTGGGTTAGCGGGTCAGTACCGGTTCGGCTGTCGGACCGGGCGTCGGTGGTGTTGTTGGGCGTGGGGAAGATGGTGTTGGGGGTGTTGTTTGGGAGCTCGTTTGTGAGGATATTGAACCGGTTTCCGGTGGGGATATTGGGGGCTTTGCTGTTGTTCGCCGGAGTAGAGCTGGCTATGGCGTCGAGAGATATGAAGACGAAGGAGGAGTCGTTTGTCATGTTGGTTTGTGCTGCTGTTTCGCTCACTGGTTCCAGTGCTGCTTTGGGCTTTGTGTGTGGGTTTTGGTGTTTGTGTTGGTGAAGGTGAGGGAGCTTCATTGTGGCTCTGACATTGGGGATGATTAAACAAGTGTGTTGCGTGCGTGTTAAGGGTTCGAGTCCTCCTGTATACTAGACGGTGTTGGTGGCGGTGGTGTGTGGTGGCGGTGGTGTGTGGTGGCGGTGGTGTGTGGTGGTGGTGGTGGTATGTGTGTGTGGTGGAGATGGTGATATTTTTATAACCCTTAGGGGTATTTTGGTCTTTTTTAAAAAATTTAACAGAAATGTTAACACCGTTAGTCAAAAGGACTGAAACAGACAACTTTTTTAAAATTTGGTACTCAAACAGACAACTTTTTTAAAATTTGGTACTCAAATGGAGACAAAATAAACGTTGGTACTCAAGTGGAGTCAATTTGCAAAACACAGGGACCAAAACCGAGATTTACTCTAAACTTTAATACATACAGTGATGATTTTCCCACAAGTCTTAATTTCAGCTCGCTCGCTACCGCGTCAATAAATTCTTCTGTGTTCAAATAGTGCTCCCTACTGAGCCTGAAAACCATCCAGATATTTGGTTTTTAGATAAGAAATCTTTGTTGATAGTTATTAGTTAATAAACTTCTTCTAAATGTAGTTCCAATTTAAATTTACTTACTTGGATCCATGAATAATGAGTGCAAGATCCTTTGTCATCTTCCCAGATTCAACAGTTCCAATGCATGCTGCTTCCAATTTCTCAGTGAAATCCAGAAGCTTAAGGTTGTTATCCAGCTTTGCCCTGAATTACACTAATTATATTCTTCAATGTTTCAAAATAACTAGTTACAAAATTTGATATTTTTTTTATAAACCTGTGGGCGAGCCCTCGGGTCCAAGCGAAGATCGAGGCAATGCTATTAGTGCTAGTTTCCCCTCCTTTCTGATGCACCCTGTAATGGCGTGTTACTGTACCATGGGCTGCTTCAGCTTCAATAGTCCTCCCATCAGGACAAACCTAAAACCAGAACCAGTAAACATTACACAAACAGAAAAAATGAAAAATAAAACAATTAATGAACAGGCGTACCAGGACCGATGTCATCAATCCAAGTGAGCCAAACCCTGTAAATATGAAACTAAATTACAATTCTATATGACAGATGTTAAAAAATAAAAAAAGAATGGGCTATGAAGATCAACCTTGTGCTAAGAAATCACTTTGAACATCACCATCATAGTTTTTGCATGCCCATACATAACCACCATCACTCTTGAGAGCATAAGCAACCATATCATCGATGAGACGGTGTTCATACCTAGAAATCATTGAAAAATGGCAATGAAGAAAATGAGGATTCATAATTCTTGGAATGCAAAAAATGAATACTTTAGCTACTAACCATATTCCAGCAGCCTCAAACCTTGACTTCCAGTTGGTTTCATAAACTTCTTGAAATATGTCCTTGAATCTTCATTAGGAGAAAATAGATATATCAATAAGGATATACAAGATAACATGAAAACCACTAATTCTACATTACCTTCCATCATATTTCTTAAGAATAGTGTTCTTTGTGCTAAGATAAAGTGGCCATTTTTTCTGATACGCCGTGTTCATTGAGGCTTCAGCAAAAGCAGCAATCGACTGTTTTATAAAGTCACCAAAAATGACATATAAATCAGATTAATAGGCATACATACATGACAGATGACAGAAAAATTAGTGAATTGAAAGACATACCTCATCAGTGTTGTACATCGACAAAGCTACCCCTCCAGCTCCTGTGAAGTTGTAAACTTCCAAGTCCATCTTTTCACCTTCTCCTTCTGGAACTAAAAGAAATACAAAATTTAATATCAACACTCGCGTATAAGTCACATGGAAAAGAAAATATATAAAAAGGATGATTGTGTGTGTTGGCAACGTGAGTTCGGTTACGTCACGTTGCCACAGAGCTATGACCCGTAAGAGTTACACCTTGGGCAACAAATATTAAGTCCACTTAATTTGATTAACTGACGCTTACGAACTATATCGGGTTTTTAATTTTAATTGTTATAAATTATTTAGTATTAATGTTTATTTATTAAATAAATAAAATAAAGAAAAGCTGAGATTCTTTTTGATTATATTAATCACAAAGTTCTATCCACCAGCAAAATGAAAAAAAGCAAAGTTGAATTGCGATCTGTAAAGGAAAAGGAGAGATTCCTTTTCAATATATATATTCAACTTTCAACTCACACAAACAAGAAGGCTAGTTGGATAGCAGTGATTCATTTTCATTTATAATCTGTAGTGGAGCACTACCATTTTGATATATAATTTGTAGTGGAGCACTACCATTTGGACATATAAGTTGTGCTTTGTTTGGCTCGAGAGAGTGACTTGATTGAGTTTTCTTTATCTTCACAAAGAAGAACTCTGCAAGCTTTGATTTTTCTTTCAACTTTCAAACAACCGATATATTTAATTGCAACCGTGGATCACGCCTCTTAGAGCCGCAACCACTGTGTTCTAATTTAGTGTTCGTTGATTCTAGCGTTCATTCGTTGTCCCTTGGTGTCTCAAACGGTTAATTATTAACCACAAAGGTATATTATATCTCATCAGTAGGATATTCATATTCTGTATTTGCATTGTTTGTAACCCAGATCCTGTCGGGTTCATTCTGGTATTTTATTATTACTCCGCTGCATTAACTGTTATTAATCTGATTAATAATTATCAAAACAGTTTTGATAAATAAACCTAACGAAGATACCACTGAACCCAACAGTGGTATCAGAGCCAGGCTTACAACATGCAAATCAGATCCGGTCTGTTAACTGGTTATAGATCACAAACTTTAAAATTATTTGAAGTTTCTGATTTATATTATTTTGGGCAACTTGTTTATTTTGGTTAAATATTTATTAACTAAAAGATTGCCCGTATTATTTTGATTGTGTTTTAATATGTAAATCTGGCTAGACCCTGTGGTTGAATGGTTGTGATGTGATTTGTTATTGTTAAAGTTTTTGGTTTTATGGTTTTTGGCACATTTGATGGCTCAAAGTTGTAATAGATTAGAGTTTTCTTTTATTTTGTATTTCTTTTGTAAATATTGTAATATTTGAAGACCCGAAGTCAAAACTGGAGACAAGACGAATCAAGGAGTCAGTGGGAGCCTATCAAGACAACTAGATGCACTTAGGTCCATCCTTGTGGTTGTTTTGTGTTTTCACCCGTGACCTAGCTTGATCTCGCTATTTGGCTCTAGCGAGATCAAACAATCATAGCCATTAGATTTACATATTACTTTGCTATTATGGTTGCTTTATTTTATAATTATTATAACACCCAACCTAATATCAAGCTGATTAAAAAAATATTTTTTAATCAAAATAAATAATAACTTTTAAACTTATTTTTACAACTTGTTAAATTATTAAAATAAATTGTTTGTTTTAAATAGGATAATCGGATAAGTTTTTAAATTCAAAATTAGTTTGAATTTCAAAACTTAAAAATTGATAATTTTTAAATTAAAATTAATTATCCATTTAAAAGGATAACTAAATAAGTTTTCAAATTTAAAATTAGTTTAAATTTTAAAACTTAAATCTTAATAATTTAAAAATTATCAATATAAAAATCGGTTGTCTATCTCGCGATGAACCTAGTTTTAATATGGTATTAAAATCTGGTGTCCCGAGAGCTGAAAGGGTTCGTAATTTATTATCACGAACTATATATTGTAAAACTAACTTTTACGACGCACGTATAACTTAATTATACGTTGTGTTTGACCCTATTCGGTAAACACTAAAATTGGATCCCATAGATAAAAATCAATAGTCTATGCCACCCTACTATAAGGAACACTTGGAACATTAAGCGAAACATCAGTGTTTGGAGCCACAGCACCGCACTTGATGTGTAGTTTATTCTTCCAAGGTGCAAGGGTTTTGTTGATACATCCGGCCCTTTCACAAGTAACTGTTTTAGGATGACTATTACTTTTCTCTCTTGTTACGTGCCACAGCTGTCTAGAGAGAAAAGTGGGCATAGATGAGGCTAAACATATCAATGCATTGACAAACGTTGTCGTTGTGGCCTCATACGCGAGAGTTGTGCAATTTTCACAATTGATAAACATTGTCAGTCTGCCTAATCACTTACTAATGTTGCGTGCCCCAGCTGCCTTTAGTGACTGACCAAGCCAGATTCTCATTCCTTATTTAAAATTACTGTAAATGGGTCATTAATTAAAATAAGGAAACAATACATCGAAAATACTAATTAATTTATTTTGATTATAGATGTCTTCAGAAACCAACAACTCCTTCATTCTCAAGTCTATTCTTGAGAAAGATAAACTTGATAACACCAACTTTCTCGCATGGCACTGCAATCTGAGATTGGTTCTCAAGATGGCGAAAAAGCTCTATGTTATAGATAGCGCTGTTCCCAACGAGCCTGAAACAATACGGCCGCAGCCCGTAGAACTTGGGAAAAATTTAAGGAGGATACCGATGAGGTAGCCTGCCTTATGCTAGCCACCATGTCTCCTGATCTCCAGAAGAACATGGAGGACATGACTGCATTTGACATGATTGAGCAACTTAAGGGCATGTTTCAGAAACAGGCCCGACAAGAGCGCTATGATACCATGAAGCAGCTTATATCCTACAAAATGCAAGTAGGCTCGCCTGTTAGTGCCCATGTGCTTAAAATGAAAGGGTACATCGACCAAATGGCCAAACTTGGTTATCCTATGCAAGATGAAATGGCAGTGACTTCATTTTGAACTCCTTGCCTAGTTCTTAAGACCAGTTCATAATGAACTTTAATATGAATGTGTGGGTTAAGAGTGTAGCTGAACTACACGGTATGCTCAAAACTGCTGAGCAAAACATACCAGGTAAAGCCAGTCAAATGTTGATGGTCCGATTTACTGGTGTTAGGAAACCAAACCCCAAGAAAAAAACTTATAACAATAAGGGTAAAGGTAAAGTTGTTGCTGCCAAGCCTGCCAACAACAACAAACAGCTGGCTAAAAACAAAGCAGCGCCTCCTCCTGAGGAGCGACACTGTTTTGAATGCAATAAGATGGGACACTGGAGACGTAACTGTCCTGACTATCTAGCCAAGCTGAAGGTGAAGAAGGCCAATGGTGAAGGCTCTTCTTCAGGTATTCTGATTTATGTTATTGAACTTTTCACTGTTTCCAGCAACATATGGGTATTTGATACTGGATGTGGTTACCACATTATTAATGTCTTGCAGGAGCCTGAAAAGTGGAAGAAACTGAAACAAGGCGACATGGAGCTCATCGTTGGTGATGGGAAAAGAGTACCGGTTCTAGCAACTGGAACATATCATCTTTCTTGTCCATCTGGTCTTGTAATTACTTTAAATAATTGTTTGTTTGCTCCTGGTTTAACCAGAAACATTATTTCAGTTTCTTTATTGTTTGAACAAGGATTCAAGTATGTTTTTAATGATGCTGTCATTTCTGCCTACTTGAATGATATCTTTTATTTTGAGGCTAAACCTCGAAGTGGTATTTATGAGATTGATATTCAAACAAACAATAATGTATATAATCTTTCTAAACGTATCAAATCTGGAATTAACGATACGTTTCTATGGCATTGTAGACTTGGCCACATAAGCAAGGCCCGTGTGAAAAGGCTTCAGTCCGAAGGGATTCTTGAATCCACAGGACATGAATCTTTTGATGAATGCGAATCTTGCTTAGCTAGCAAACTCACAAAGGATCCTTTCACCCATGTTGGTGAATGAGCTAAGGATCTGTTAGCACTTATACATTCTGATGTATGTGGTCCTTTCAGAACCATGTCTAGAAATCACGAAAGATACTTTGTTACGTTTATTGACGATTATAGTCGATACGCCTATGTCTACCTTATGAAGCATAGACATGAAACCTTTGAAAAGTTCAAAGAGTTTCAGAACGAAGTAGAAAACCAACTTGATAAGACTATCAAAGTACTTCGATCAGATCGAGGTGGAGAATACCTAAGCCAAGAGTTCATTGATCATCTAAAGGAATGTGGAATTGTTTCACAGTTCACTCCACCCGGCACACCCCAACTTAATGGCGTGAGTGAGAGGAGAAATCGAACCCTACTTAATATGGTTTGATCGATGATGTGTAGAACTAACTTACCTCACTCCTTTTGGAGTTATGCTCTTATGACCGCCGCCCGCTTTGTCAATCTGGCACCTACTAAGAAGGTAGATAAAACTCCATATGAGATATGGCGTGGGTCTAAACCCAATTTGTCTTACCTTAGAGTATGGGGATGTGATGCTTATGTCACTAGTGAGTCTAATGACAAGCTAGATCCTCGAGGCGAAAAAACTATTTTCGTTGGATACTACAATAGAAGCGGGTATTACTTTTACCATCCTGATGCAAATATGATTTCCATCAAAAGGAAGGCACATTTCCTCGAGAAAGAGTTTCTTGATCGAGGAACTGGAAGTAATATTGTGGATCTTGAAGAAATTCGAGAACCACAAACAAACGCTGATGTAGTAGGTGCGTCTGAACAACAAGAAATTGTTATTGATTCAGACATAAACACAAGCGTTCGTAGAAGTAGCAGAACTCGCAAAGAACCTGACAGATATCTTTGGAATCTAGAGGGTCCCGAGGTTCTGGTAGTAGCTGATTCTGGTGATGAACCTACTAACTACAAATCTGCTATCTTAGATCCGGAATCTACGAAATGGCTAGATGCCATGAACGCCGAGATGCAATCCATGCGAGACAATCAAGTCTGGGACTTGGTTGAGCTACCTTCCGGTTCACGGGCTGTAGGGTGCAAGTGGCTTTTCAAGAGAAAAACTGACATGCATGGAAATGTACACACCTATAAAGCACGGCTAGTTGCGAAAGGTTTCACTCAAACTCAAGGTGTTGACTATGATGAAACTTTCTCACCCGTTGCTATGATCAAATCGATTAGGATACTGCTTGCCATAGCCGCGTACTATGATTACGAGATATGGCAAATGGATGTCAAAATCGCTTTTCTAAATGGACATCTCTCTGAAGATGTCGATATGGTTCAGCCCGATGGTTTTATTGATCCACAATATCCAAATAAGGTGTGCAAACTGAATAAGTCCATTTATGGACTTAAACAGGCATCCCGTAGCTGGAATCTTCATTTTGATTAGAGAATCGTCGAATTCGGTTTTATCAAAAGTGAAGATGACCTTGTGTTTATAGAAAGGCTAGTGGGAGCACTATATCGTTCCTCATATGTATGTGGATGATATACTGATCATTGGAAACAATATCTCAATGCTTAACGAAGTTAAAAAATGGTTGGGAGCTTGTTTCGCAATGAAAGATCTTGGAGAAGCTGCTTACATTCTAGGAATAGAGATCTATAGGGATAGATCTAAGCGGCTTCTAGGGCTTAGTCAAAGCACATACATAGACAAAATGAGACACGCTTTAAGATGGAAAACTCCAAGAAAGGAGGTGTTCCAATGACTAAAGGTACCGTGCTGAACAAATCGTAATCTCCTTCAACGGACATTGATATTAAGCGAATGGAAAAGGTTCCATATGCTTCAGCGATTCGTTCCATCATGTATTCTATGCTGTGCACTAGACCTGACGTCTCGTATGCTTTGAGCATTACTACCCGTTATCAGCAAAACCCTGGCTTTGCCCATTGGACTGCAGTTAAGAACATTCTGAAGTACTTGAGAAGGACTAAATACATGTTTTTAATATATGGAGGAGTTGAAGAACAGCTCACTGTAAGATGATACACTGATGCTAGTTTTCAAACTGATCGAGATGACTCTCGCTCACAATCTGGTTTTGTATTCACACTCAATGGTGGAGCCATCTCTTGGAAAAGTTCCAAGCAAAGTGTGGTGGCAGATTCTACCACTGAATCTGAATACATTGCAGCATCTGATGCTGCAAAGGAAGCTGCTTGGATGAAGAAGTTCATAGCCGATCTCGATGTGGTTCCAAGTATTCAGCAACCAATCGAGATATATTGTGATAACACAGGTGCTATTGCTCAAGCCAAAGAGCCCAGATCTCATCACAGGGCCAAGCACATTCAGAGGAAGTTTCATTATATACGGGACATAGTGAAACAGGGAGACATCGTGATAAGAAAAATCGACACAGATCAAAACTTAGCAGACCCGTTTACTAAGCCCATGACTCAGAACAAGCATGATCTGCATAGAAATGCGATCGGGCTTAGATTAGCTAGTGATATGTTTTGATTTAGTATTTGGATGTATGAACTTTTAAACAGTTATACTTTTGAATTCATTTTGATCTACTAATATAGATACAATTATGAATCCTATAACTGTGTTCAATTTTAATACGTTTAATCCATGGATATTGTCTTCTAAATTATCCATAGTCGGTCAGACTTGTGGGAATAATTCTGAATTAAGACTATTCTGAATTTAGACTCAAAGAGTTGACTTCTAAATTCGCAGACCTCATTATGAATGACGTTGGATGTAACTCGCCACAAACCATCTTTATTATAAGATGCTTTGATATTGGTATACTCATTTAGTATCCTATGACCTGAGATGCATACTAGAACTTCCGTTTACTGAGGGTTATTCTTTGATCACTGTCAACTGCTGTCGCGTAACTGACAGTCATAAAGGCTTTGGTTGGGAATAATTCTGAAGTTCAGTGGGAGTTGTATGTAGTCAATAAGGGATTCTGTACTCTTATATTATATGTAACAGTTAGACATCGTGGCGCCCTCGTTGATTCAAACTGGTGAAGTGTGAGGCCTCACCCAAACTGACTGTGTGTTTGATTGGACCATTTTGAATCTAGATCGAGAACTATAATAATTGAGTCCTATATGAGAATTAATCTCAATGACTCAATTGATGTCTTTTACAGAAAGGATAAATGACTATGATTACCGTAAGTTTATTGTCTTGTTATAGTAAAATGATACTAGAAAAGGTGTTTGGTTAATGACTTTAAAGTGTCATACCTTGTTGGGGGCAGCCATGTGCAGCTAGAGCGCCGCTGACTGTCTACATGGAATTTAACCGACATCTCAGCTTTTCTTTATTTTATTATTTAATAAATAAACATTAATACTAAATAATTTATAACAATTATAAATTATAAAAACCTGATATAGTTCGTAAGCGCCAGTTAATCAAATTAAGTGGACTTAATATTTGTTGCCCAGGGTGTAACTCTTACGGGTCATAGCTCTGTTGGCAACGTGACATAACCGAACTCGTACATAATCCAACAAGCTCCCACTTGAACGACATTCGGTTAAATTCCATGTAGACAGTCAGTGGCGCTCTAGCTGCACATGGCTGCCCCCAACAAGGTATGACACTTTTAAGTCATTAACCAAACACCTTCTCTAGTATTATTTTACTATAACAAGACAATAAACTTATGGTAATCATAGTCATTTATCCTTTCTGTAAAAGACATCAATTGAGTCATTGAGATTAATTCTTATATAGGACTCAATTATTATAGTTCTCGATCTAGATTCAAAATGGTCCAATCAAACACACAGTCAGTTTGGGTGAGACCTCACACTTCACCAGTTTGAATCAACGAGGGCGCCACGATGTCTAACTGTTACATATAATGTAAGAGTACAGAATCCCTTATTGACTACATACAACTCCCACTGAACTTCAGAATTATTCTCTACCAAAGCCTTTATGACTGGCAGTTACGCGACAACGGTTGACAGTGATCAAAGAATAACCCTCGGTAAACGGAAGTTCTAGTATGCATCTCAGGTCATAGGATACTAAATGAGTATACCAATATCAAAGCATCTTATAATAAAGATGGTTTGTGGCGAGTTACATCCAACGTCATTCATAATGAGGTCTGTGAATTTAGAAGTCAACTCCTTAAGTCTAAATTCAAAATACTCTTAATTCAGAATTGTCCCCACAAGTCTGACCGACTATGGATAATTTAGAATACAATATCCATGGATTAAACGTGTTAAAATTGAACACAGTTATAGGATTCATAATTGTATCTATATCAGTAGATCAAAATGAATTCAAAAGTATAACTGTTTAAAAGTTCATACATCCAAATACTAAATCGAAACATATCACTAGCTAATCTAAGCCCGATCGCATTTCTATGCAGATCATGCTTGTTCTGAGTCATGGGCTTAGTAAACGGGTCTGCTAGGTTTTGATCTGTGTCGATTTTTCTTATCATGATGTCTCCCCATTTCACTATGTCCCGTATATAATGAAACTTCCTCTGAATGTGCTTGGCCCTGTGATGAGATCTGGGCTCTTTGGCTTGAGCAATAGCACCTGTGTTATCACAAAATATCTCGATTGGTTTCTGAATACTTGGAACCACATCGAGATCGGCTATGAACTTCTTCATCCAATCAGCTTCCTTTGCAGCATCGGATGCTACAATGTATTCAAATTCAGTGGTAGAATCTACCACCACACTTTGTTTGGAACTTTTTAAAGAGATGGCTCCACCATTGAGTGTGAATACAAAACCAGATTGTGAGCGAGAGTTATCTCGATCAGTTTGAAAACTAGCATCAGTGTAACATCTTACAGTGAGCTGTTCTTCAACTCCTCCATATATTAAAAAGATGTCTTTAGTCCTTCTGAAGTACTTTAGAATGTTCTTAACTGCAGTCCAATGGGCAAAGCCAGGGTTTTGCTGATAACAGCTAGTAATGCTCAAAGCATACGAGACCTCAGGTCTAGTGCACAGCATTGCATACATGATGGAACCAATCGTTTAAGCATATGGAACCTTTTCTATTCGCTTAATATCAATGTCCGTTGAAGGAGATTGCGATTTATTCAACACGGTACCTTTAGTCATTGGAACACCTCCTTTCTTGGAGTTTTCCATCTTAAAGCGCGTCATCATTTTGTCTATGTATGTGCTTTGACTAAGCCCTAGAAGCTGCTTAGATCTATCCCTATAGATCTTTATTCCTAGAATGTAAGCAGCTTCTCCAAGATCTTTCATTGCGAAACAAGCTCCCAACCATTTTTTAACTTCGTTAAGCATTGAGATATTGTTTCCAATGATCAGTATATCATCCACATACAATATGAGGAATGATATAGTGCTCCCACTAGCCTTTCTATAAACACAAGGCTCATCTTCACTTTTGATAAAACTGAATTCGACGATTCTCTGATCAAAATGAAGATTCCAGCTACGGGATTCCTGTTTAAGTCCATAAATGGACTTATTCAGTTTGCACACCTTATTTGGATATTATGGATCAACAAAACCAACGGGCTGAACCATATAGACATCTTCAGAGAGATGTCCATTTAGAAAAGCGGTTTTGACATCCATTTGCCATATCTCGTAATCATAGTACGCGGCTATGGCAAGCAGCATCCTAATCGATTTGATCGTAGCAACGGGTGAGAAAGTTTCATCATAGTCAACACCTTGAGTTTGAGTGAAACCTTTCGCAACTAGCCGTGCTTTATAGGTGTGTACATTTCCATGCATGTCAGTTTTTCTCTTGAAAAGCCACTTGCTCCCTACAGCCCGTGAACCGGGAGGTAGCTCAACCAAGTCCCAGACTTGATTGTCTTGCATGGATTGCATCTCGGCGTTCATGGCATCTAGCCATTTCGTAGATTCCGGATCTGAGATAGCAGATTTGTAGTTAGTAGGTTTATCACCAGAATCAGCTACTACCAGAACCTCGGGACCCTCTAGATTCCAAAGATATCTGTCAGGTTCTTTGCGAGTTCTGCTACTTCTGCGAACGCTTGTGTTTATGTCTGAATCAATAACAATTTCTTGTTGTTCAGACGCACCTACTACATCACGTTTGTTTATGGTTCTCGAATTTCTTCAAGATCCACAATATTACTTCCAGTTCCTCGATCAAGAAACTCTTTCTCGAGGAAATGTGCCTTCCTTTTGATGAAAATCATATTTGCATCAGGATGGTAAAAGTAATACCCGCTTCTATTGTAGTATCCAACGAAAATAGTTTTTTCACCTCGAGGATCTAGCTTGTCATTAGACTCACTAGTGACATAAGCATCACATCCCCATACTCTAAGGTAAGACAAATTGGGTTTAGACCCAGGCCATATCTCATATGGAGTTTTATCCACCTTCTTAGTCGGTGCCAGATTGACAAGGCGGGCAGCGGTCATAAGAGCATAACTCCAAAAGGAGTGAGGTAAGTTAGTTCTACACATCATCGATTGAACCATATTAAGTAGGGTTCGATTTCTCCTCTCACTCACGCCATTAAGTTGGGGTGTGCCGGGTGGAGTGAACTGTGAAACAATTCCACATTCCTTTAGATGATCAATGAACTCTTGGGTTAGGTATTCTCCACCTCGATCTGATCGAAGTACTTTGATAGTCTTATCAAGTTGGTTTTCTACTTCGTTCTGAAACTCTTTGAACTTTTCAAAGGTTTCATGTCTATGCTTCATAAGGTAGACATAGGCGTACCGACTATAATCGTCAATAAACGTAACAAAGTATCTTTCGTGATTTCTAGACATGGTTCTGAAAGGACCACATACATCAGAATGTATAAGTGCTAACGGATCCTTAGCTCGTTTACCAACATGGGTGAAAGGATCCTTTGTGAGTTTGCCAGCTAAGCAAGATTTGCATTCATCAAAAGATTCATGTCCTGTGGATTCAAGAATCCCTTCGGACTGAAGCCTTTTCACACGGGCCTTGCTTATGTGGCCAAGTCTACAATGCCATAGAAACGTATCGTTAATTCCAGATTTGATACGTTTAGAAAGATTATAAACATTATTGTTTGTTTGAATATCAATCTCATAAATACCACTTCGAGGTTTAGCCTCAAAATAAAAGATATAATTCAAGTAGGCAGAAATGACAGCATCATTAAAAACATACTTGAATCCTTGTTCAAACAATAAAGAAACCGAAATAATATTTCTGGTTAAACCAGGAGAAAACAAACAATTATTTAAAGTAATTACAAGACCAGATGGACAAGAAAGATGATATGTTCCAGTTGCTAGAACCGGTACTCTTTTCCCATCACCAACAATGAGCTCCATGTCGCCTTGTTTCAGTTTCTTCCACTTTTCAGGCTCCTGCAAGACATTAATGATATGGTAACCACATCCAGTATCAAATACCCATGTGTTGCTGTAAACAGTGAAAAGTTCAATAACATAAATCAGAATACCTGAAGAAGAGCCTTCACCATTGGCCTTCTTCACCTTCAGCTTGGCTAGAAAGTCTACAGTTATGTCTCCAGTGTCCCATCTTATTGCATTCAAAACAGTGTCGCTCCTCAGGGGGGGGGGGGCGCTGCTTTGTATTTAGCCAGCTGTTTGTTGTTGGTGGCAGGCTTGGCAGCAACAACTTTACCTTTACCCTTATTGTTATAAGTTTTTTTCTTAGGGTTTGGTTTCCTAACACCAGTAGATCGGACCATTAACATTTGACTGGCTTTACCTGGTATGTTTTGCTCAGCAGTTTTGAGCATACCGTGTAGTTCAGCTACACTCTTAACCCACACATTCATATTAAAGTTCATTATGAACTGGTCGTAAGAACTAGGCAAGGAGTTCAAAATGAAGTCTACTGCCATTTCATCTTGCATAGGATAACCAAGTTTGGCCATTTGGTCGATGTACCCTTTCATTTTAAGCACATGGGCACTAACAGGCGAGCCTACTTGCATTTTGTAGGATATAAGCTGCTTCATGGTATCATAGCGCTCTTGCCGGGCCTGTTTCTGAAACATGCCCTTAAGTTGCTCAATCATGTCAAATGCAGTCATGTCCTCCATGTTCTTCTGGAGATCAGGAGACATGGTGGCTAGCATAAGGCAGGCTACCTCATCGGCATCCTCCTTAAATTTTTCCCAAGTTCTACGGGCTGCGGCCGTATTGTTTTCAGGCTCGTTGGGAACAGCCCTATCTATAACATAGAGCTTTTTCGCCATCTTGAGAACCAATCTCAGATTGCGGTGCCATGCGAGAAAGTTGGTGTTATCAAGTTTCTCTTTCTCAAGAATAGACTTGAGAATGAAGGAGTTGTTGGTTTCTGAAGACATCTATAATCAAAATAAATTAATTAGTATTTTCTATGTATTGTTTCCTTATTTTAATTAATAACCCATTTACAGTAATTTTAAATAAGGAATGAGAATATGGCTTGGTCAGTCACTAAAGGCAGCTGGGGCACGCAACATTAGTAAGTGACTAGGCAGACAGACAATGTTTATCAATTGTGAAAATTGCACAACTCTCGCGTATGAGGCCACAACGACAACATTTGTCAATGCATTGATACGTTTAGCCTCATCTATGCCCACTTTTCTCTCTAGACAGCTGTGGCACGTAACAAGAGAAAAGTAATAGTCATCCTAAAACAGTTACTTGTGAAAGGGCCGGATGTATCAACAAAACCCTTGCACCTTGGAAGAATAAACTACACATCAAGTGCGGTGCTGTGGCTCCAAACACTGATGTTTCGCTTAATGTTCCAAGTGTTCCTTATAGTAGGGTGGCATAGACTATTGATTTTTATCTATGGGATCCAATTTTAGTGTTTACCGAATAGGGTCAAACACAACGTATAATTAAGTTATACGTGCGTCGTAAAAGTTAGTTTTACAATATATAGTTCGTGATAATAAATGACGAACCCTTTCAGCTCTCAGGACACCAGATTTTAATACCCTATTAAAACTAGGTTCTTCGCGAGATAAACAACCGATTTTTAAGTTGATAATTATTAAATTATTAAGATTTAAGTTTTAAAATTTAAATTAATTTTAAATTTGAAAACTTATCTAGTTATCCTTTTAAATGGATAATTAATTTTAATTTAAAATTATCAAGTTTTAACTTAAAATTCAAACTAATTTTGAATTTGAAAACTTATCCGATTATCCCATTTAAAACAAACAATTTGTTTTAATCATTTAACAAGTTGTAAAAATAAGTTTAAAACTTATTATTTATTTTGATTAAAAAATATTTTTTTTAATCAGCTTGATATTAGGTTGCGTGTTATAATAATTATAAAATAAAATAACCATAATAGCAAAGTAATATGTAAATCTAATGGCTATAATTGTTTGATCTCGCTAGAGCCAAATAGCGAGATCAAGCTAGGTCACGGGTGAAAACACAAAACAACCACAAGGATGGACCTAAGTGCATCTAGTTGTCTTGATAGACTCCCACTGACTCCTTGATTCGTCTTGTCTCCAGTTTTGACTTCGGGTCTTCAAATATTACAATATTTACAAAAGAAATACAAAATAAATGAAAACTCAAATCTATTAGAACTTTGAGCCATCAAATAGGCCAAAAACCATAAAACCAAAAACTTTAATACTAACAAATCACATCACAACCATTCAACCACAGGGGTTAACAGACCGAATCTGATTTGCATGTTGTAAGCCTGGCTCTGATACCACTGTTGGGTTCAGTGGTATCTTCGTTAGGTTTCTTTATCAAAACAGTTTTGATAATTATTAATCAGATTAATAACAGTTAACGCAGCGGAGTAATAATAAAATACCAGAATGAACCCGACAGGATCTGGGTTACAAACAATGCAAATACAGAATATGAATATCCTACTGATGAGATATATATACCTTTGTGGTTAATAATTAACCGTTTGAGACACCAAGGGACAACGAATGAACGCTAGAATCAACGAACACTAAATTGGAACACAGTGGTTGCGGCTCTAAGAGGCGTGATCCACGGTTGCAATCAAGTATATCGGTTGTTTGAAAGTTGAAAGAAAAATCAAAGCTTGCAGAGTTCTTCTTTGTGAAGATAAAGAAACTCAATCAAGTCACTCTCTCGAGCCAAACAAAGCACAACTTATATTTCCAAATGGTAGTGCTCCACTACAAATTATATATGAAAATGGTAGTGCTCCACTACAGATTATAAATGAAAATGAATCACTGCTATCCAACTAGCCTTCTTGTTTGTGTGAGTTGAAAGTTGAATATATATATATTGAAAAGGAATCTCTCCTTTTCCTTTACAGATCGCAATTCAACTTTGCTTTTTTTCATTTTGCAGGTGGATAGAACTTTGTAATTAATATAATCAAAAAGAATCTCAGCTTTTCTTTATTTTATTTATTTAATAAATAAACATTAATACTAAATAATTTATAACAATTATAAATTATAAAAACCCGATATAGTTCGTAAGCGCCAGTTAATCAAATTAAGTGGACTTAATATTTGTTGCCCAAGGTGTAACTCTTACGGGTCATAGCTCTCTTGTTGGATTATGTACGAGTTCGGTTACGTCACATTGCCAACAGAGCTATGACCCGTAAGAGTTACACCTTGGGCAACAATATTAAGTCCACTTAATTTGATTAACTGACGCTTACGAACTATATCGGGTTTTTATAATTTATAATTGTTATAAATTATTTAGTATTAATGTTTATTTATTAAGTAAATAAAATAAAGAAAAGCTGAGATTCTTTTTTGATTATATTAATCACAAAGTTCTATCAACCAGCAAAATAAAATAAAGCAAAGTTGAATTACGATCTGTAAAGGAAAAGGAGAGATTCCTTTTCAATATATATATTCAACTTTCAACTCACACAAACAAGAAGGCTAGTTGGATAGCAGTGATTCATTTTCATTTATAATCTGTAGTGGAGCACTACCATTTTGATATATAATTTGTAGTGGAGCACTACCATTTGGACATATAAGTTGTGCTTTGTTTGGCTCGAGAGAGGGACTTGATTGAGTTTTCTTTATCTTCATAAAGAAGAACTCTGCAAGCTTTGATTTTTCTTTCAACTTTCAAACAACCGATATATTTGATTGCAACCGTGGATCACGCCTCTTAGAACCGCAACCACTGTGTTCCAATTAGTGTTCGTTGATTCTAGCGTTCATTCGTTGTCCCTTGGTGTCTCAAACGGTTAATTATTAACCACAAAGGTATATTATATCTCATCAGTAGGATATTCATATTCTGCATTTGCATTGTTTGTAACCCAGATCCTGTCGGGTTCATTCTGGTATTTTATTTTACTCCGCTGCGTTAACTGTTATTAATCTGATTAATAATTATTAAAACTGTTTTGATAAATAAACCTAACGTAGATACCACTGAACCCAACAGTGGTATCAGAGCCAGGCTTACAACATGCAAATCAGATCCGGTCTGTTAACTGGTTATAGATCACAAACTTAAAATTATTTGAAGTTTCTGATTTATATTATTTTGGGCAACTTGTTTATTTTGGTTAAATATTTATTAACTAAAAGATTGCCCGTATTATTTTGATTGTATTTTAATATGTAAATCTGGCTAGACCCTGTGGTTGAATGGTTGTGATGTGATTTGTTATTGTTAAAGTTTTTGGTTTTATGGTTTTTGGCCCATTTGATGGCTCAAAGTTGTAATAGATTAGAGTTTTCTTTTATTTTGTATTTTTTTGTAAATATTGTAATATTTGAAGACCCGAAGTCAAAACTGGAGACAAGACGAATCAAGGAGTCAGTGGGAGCCTATCAAGACAACTAGATGCACTTAGGTCCATCCTTGTGGTTGTTTTGTGTTTTCACCCGTGACCTAGCTTGATCTCGCTATTTGGCTCTAGCGAGATCAAACAATCATAGCCATTAGATTTACATATATTATGCTATTTTATTTTTTATTTTATAATTATTAAAAAACCTATTATAAAAAATGATTAAAAAATATTTTTTAATAATAACTTTTAAACTTATTTTTACAACTTGTTAAATTATTAAAATAAATTGTTTGTTTTAAATAGGATAATCGGATAAGTTTTTAAATTCAAAATTAGTTTGAATTTCAAAACTTAAAACTTGATAATTTTTAAATTAAAATTAATTATCCATTTAAAAGGATAACTAGATAAGTTTTCAAATTTAAAATTAGTTTAAATTTTAAAACTTAAATCTTAATAATTTAAAATTATCAACATAAAATCGGTTGTCTATCTCGCGATGAACCTAGTTTTAATATGGTATTAAAATCTGGTGTCCCGAGAGCTGAAAGGGTTCGTAATTTATTATCACGAACTATATATTGTAAAACTAACTTTTACGACGCACGTATTACTTAATTATACGTTGTGTTTGACCCTATTCGGTAAACACTAAAATTGGATCCCATAGATAAAAATCAATAGTCTATGCCACCCTACTATAAGGAACACTTGGAACATTAAGCGAAACATCAGTGTTTGGAGCCACAGCACCACACTTGATGTGTAGTTTATTCTTCCAAGGTGCAAGGTTTTGTTGATACATCCGGCCCTTTCACAAGTAACTGTTTTAGGATGACTATTACTTTTCTCTCTTGTTACGTGCCACAGCTGTCTAGAGAGAAAAGTGGGCATAGATGAGGCTAAACATATCAATGCATTGACAAACGTTGTCGTTGTGGCCTCATACGCGAGAGTTGTGCAATTTTTACAATTGATAAACATTGTCAGTCTGCCTAATCACTTACTAATGTTGCGTGCCCCAGCTGCCTTTAGTGACTGACCAAGCCAGATTCTCATTCCTTATTTAAAATTACTGTAAATGGGTCATTAATTAAAATAAGGACACAATACATTGAAAATACTAATTAATTTATTTTGATTATAGATGTCTTCCGAAACCAACAACTCCTTCATTCTCAAGTCTATTCTTGAGAAAGAGAAACTTGATAACACCAACTTTCTCGCATGGCACCGCAATCTGAGATTGGTTCTCAAGATGGCGAAAAAGCTCTATGTTATAGATAGCGCTGTTCCCAACGAGCCTGAAAACAATACGGCCGCAGCCCGTAGAACTTGGGAAAAATTTAAGGAGGATGCCGATGAGGTAGCCTACCTTATGCTAGCCACCATGTCTCCTGATCTCCAGAAGAACATGGAGGACATGACTGCATTTGACATGATTGAGCAACTTAAGGGCATGTTTCAGAAACAGGCCCGACAAGAGCGCTATGATACCATGAAGCAGCTTATATCCTACAAAATGCAAGTAGGCTCGCCTGTTAGTGCCCATGTGGCCAAACTTGGTTATCCTGTGCAAGATGAAATGGCAGTAGACTTCATTTTGAACTCCTTGCCTAGTTCTTACGACCAGTTCATAATGAACTTTAATATGAATGCGTGGGTTAAGAGTGTAGCTGAACTACACGGTATGCTCAAAACTGCTGAGCAAAACATACCAGGTAAAGCCAGTCAAATGTTGATGGTCCGATCTACTGGTGTTAGGAAACCAAACCCCAAGAAAAAACTTATAACAATAAGGGTAAAGGTAAAGTTGTTGCTGCCAAGCCTGCCACCAACAACAAACAGCTGGCTAAAAACAAAGCAGCGCCCCCCCTGAGGAGTGACACTGTTTTGAATGCAATAAGATGGGACAATGGAGACATAACTGTCCTGACTTTCTAGCCAAGCTGAAGGTGAAGAAGGCCAATGGTGAAGGCTCTTCTTCAGGTATTCTGATTTATGTTATTGAACTTTTCACTGTTTCCAGCAACACATGGGTATTTGATACTGGATGTGGTTACCACATCATTAATGTCTTGCAGGAGCCTGAAAAGTGGAAGAAACTGAAACAAGACGACATGGAGCTCATCGTTGGTGTTGGGAAAAGAGCACCGGTTCTAGCAACTGGAACATATCATCTTTCTTGTCCATCTGGTCTTGTAATTACTTTAATTAATTGTTTGTTTTCTCCTGGTTTAACCAGAAACATTATTTCAGTTTCTTTATTGTTTGAACAAGGATTCAAGTATGTTTTTAATGATGCTGTCATTTCTGCCTACTTGAATGATATCTTTTATTTTGAGGCTAAACCTCGAAGTGGTATTTATGAGATTGATATTCAAACAAAAAATAATGTTTATAATCTTTCTAAACGTATCAAATATGGAATTAACGATACGTTTTCTATGGCATTGTAGACTTGGCCACATAAGCAAGGCCCGTGTGAAAAGGCTTCAGTCCGAAGGGATTCTTGAATCCACATGACATGAATCTTTTGATGAATGCGAATCTTGCTTAGCTGGCAAACTCACAAAGGATCCTTTCACCCATGTTGGTGAACGAGCTAAGGATCTGTTAGCACTTATACATTCTGATGTATGTGGTCCTTTCAGAACCATGTCTAGAAATCACGAAAGATACTTTGTTACGTTTATTGACGATTATAGTCGGTACGCCTATGTCTACCTTATGAAGCATAGACATGAAACCTTTGAAAAGTTCAAAGAGTTTCAGAACAAAGTAGAAAACCAACTTGATAAGACTATCAAAGTACTTCGATCAGATCGAGGTGGAGAATACCTAAGCCAAGAGTTCATTGATCATCTAAAGGAATGTGGAATTGTTTCACAGTTCACTCCACCCGGCACACCCCAACATAATGGCGTGAGTGAGAGGAGAAATCGACCATACTTAATATGGTTCGATCGATGATGTGTAGAACTAACTTACCTCACTCCTTTTGGAGTTATGCTCTTATGACCGCCGCCTGCCTTGTCAATCTGGCACCGACTAAGAAGGTAGATAAAACTCCATATGAGATATGGCATGGGTCTAAACCCAATTTGTCTTACCTTAGAGTATGGGGATGTGATGCTTATGTCACTAGTGAGTCTAATGACAAGCTAGATCCTCGAGGCGAAAAAACTATTTTCGTTGGATACTACAACAGAAGCGGGTATTACTTTTACCATCCTGATGCAAATATGATTTCCATCAAAAGGAAGGAACATTTCCTCGAGAAAGAGTTTCTTGATCGAGGAACTGGAAGTAATATTGTGGATCTTGAAGAAATTCGAGACCACAAACAAACGCTAATGTAGTAGGTGTTTCTGAACAACAAGAAATTGTTATTGATTCAGACATAAACACAAGCGTTCGCAGAAGTAGCAGAACTCACAAAGAACCTGACAGATATCTTTGAAATCTAGAGGGTCCCGAGGTTCTGGTAGTAGCTGATTCTGGCGATAAACCTACTAACTACAAATCTGGTATCTCAGATCCGGAATCTACGAAATGGCTAGATGCCATGAACGCCGAGATGCAATCCATGTGAGACAATCAAGTCTGGGACTTGGTTGAGCTACCTCCCGGTTCACGGGCTGTAGGGAGCAAGTGGCTTTTCAAGAGAAAAACTGACATGCATGGAAATGTACACGCCTATAAAGCACGACTAGTTGCGAAAGGTTTCACTCAAACTCAAGGTGTTGACTATGATAAAACTTTCTCACCCCGTTGCTATGATCAAATCGATTAGGATACTGCTTGCCATAGCCGCGTACTATGATTACGAGATATGGTAAATGGATGTCAAAACCGCTTTTCTAAATGGACATCTCTCTGAAGATGTCTATATGGTTCAGCCCGATGGTTTTGTTGATCCACAATATCCAAAAAGGTGTGCAAACTGAATAAGTCCATTTAAGGACTTAAACAGGCATCCCGTAGCTGGAATCTTTATTTTGATCAGAGAATCGTCGAATTCGGTTTTATCAAAAGTGAAGATGAGCCTTGTGTTTATAGAAAGGCTAGTGGGAGCACTATATCGTTCCTCATATTGTATGTGGATGATATACTGATCATTGGAAAATATCTTAATGCTTAACGAAGTTAAAAATGGTTGGGAGCTTGTTCCGTAATGAAAGATCTTGGAGAAGCTGCTTACATTCTAGGAATAAAGATCTATAAGGATAAATCTAAGCGGCTTCTAGGGCTTAGTCAAAGCACATACATAGACAAATGATGACGCGCTTTAAGATGGAAAACTCCAAGAAAGGAGGTGTTCCAATGACTAAAGGTATCGTGTTGAACAAATCGCAATCTCCTTCAACGGACATTGATATTAAGCGAATGGAAAAGGTTCCATATGCTTCAGCGATTGATTCCATCATGTATGCTATGCTGTGCACTAGACCTGACGTCTCGTATGCTTTGAGCATTACTAGTCGTTATCAGCAAAACCCTGGCTTTGCCCATTGGACTGTAGGTAAGAATATTCTGAAGTACTTGAGAAGGACTAAAGACATGTTTTTAATATATGGAGGAGTTGAAGAACAGCTCACTATAAGATGTTACACTGATGCTAGTTTTCAAACTGATCGAGATGACTCTCGCTCACAATCTGGTTTTGTATTCACACTCAATGGTTTTGTCTTCGGAAGATAGTCTTCAGCTGTTGGCTTCAACTATTGTCTTCAGCAGTTGACTTCAGCTTTTGCCTTCAGTTGATATCTTCATCTGTTGTTCTTCAGACTCTCGGAAGATCTCATGCTCAGCTTCAGAAGACTTTGAATGTAGTACCAAAAAATGACTATGTGAAGTGGTTTTTGGTTGCACCAGCCTCATCATGATCCAACAAACTCCCCCTAGGCTGATGCTACCAAAACCTCACTTCCCTCTTCTTCTCAAAGCTCTCAGCCCCATGGAAAGTAGGTGTTTATCAGTGTCTTCATTCTTTCCTGATGTGGTGCTGAGAATCTTGTACAGATCCTTGGTAGACAGAACCTCCACTCTGTCACCTTGGATTATGTGTACCCTTTGTTGTGGCCCTCTGAAAAGAGTTAGTTGATGGAAACTATAGTCATATTCCCATCTAACTATTGGTTCCAATTCAGGACCTTCCACCATCTGTAGAAAGGCTGTGCCTTTGGTGGTTGGTCTTTCCTTGTCTTCCGCTCTTTTCAACTTCAACTCTTCTTCAATCTTGGCTTTTCTACTTAGTTCAGCTAAGTGGAGACCACTGATATGATTTCTGATGTGTGCAGCAGTCTCAGAGTTGGAGGGATTGGAGAATGGCTTCACTGCAAGCTCAGCAAGGTCGAATCTGCTGAGATGCAATAGAGATGTGGCGTTAAGCCTGTTGGTTTCACCATTCTCTCTTTCCACAACAAAGTTGTGAGAAGGTTCATCGAACCTCCACTGGATTATAGCATTCCTAGGTCCAGGAGATTGACTAGAAATCCTGTCCTCTTTCCTGGTATCCAGCAGAGTCACCAGTCTCCTTCTTAGTCTCTTCTCCTCAGCATTGAGGGAATCGGAGTTGAGACCAAGAAGTCTTGTAGCCTGGCCCAAAGTATCTCTAGGCAACTCAAGAAATTGGCCTAGAGTGAGGGAGCTTGAAGAGTTATCAACATAGGTGATGTTGATAAGCTCTCCCTCACAGGAGATGCTACTCAAAGTGGTGCAGTTAATGAGCCTTGTCTTGAACTCCTTTATTTCCTCAAAGGAGAGATGTTGAGGAGGCTGAGGGGATGATCTTGGTTTTTGTTGGGTAGGCTTAGGTTTAGTGGTTTTGGGTTGTGTCTTGGGTTTTAGGATGGGGAGTGTGGGTGGTTGAGGTGATGTGGTAGGTTTGGGTAGAGTTGTGGGTTGAGGGGTGAAGGTTTCATCAGTGGGTTCGGTTTTGATGGGAAAAGGGGTTGGTTCTGGTGTGGGTTGTGGTTTAGGGGTTGGCTGTGGTTGAGTGGATGGGGTGAAGACCATTCCCTGTCCCCTCCTGTACATCTCCCTCCTTTTCCCCAAACGGATGTCAGCTTTTATTTCACTGACAATCCGCTGGAGTGTCCTCTCGGACATAGGTCCCACCTGCCTACCAGAGAAGCCATGAGCTCGGAGATAGTCTTTCATCCAGGCTTTGTCATTGGACTTCTTAGTGGCAGTGACCCCCTCCTCTTTCTTCCTTCCTCTTCTTCTCCCTCAACTTCTCCCTAGCAGCCTTCTTCATTTCCTTCTCCTTTTGATCCTTCTCTTTGTTGTGGAGCAGCAGGATCATGTCATCATCATGTGGAGACAGTTCAGGAAGACTGAAGCCTCTTGAGAGTAGGAATTTGATCTTATCCTCTCTCAGCTTCAAGGCTGCCTCCCTTCTCTCTTCTTCCCTCTCCAAGGCCAACCTGGCTTCTTCTTGTTGTTTTAGCCTGGTTGACCTCTCCAAAGTCACCAACTCCTCTAGTGATAGCAGGGGTATCTCCTCATTGGCAGCTCCTAGGCTGATGAGCTGGTCAATGAGTGTTGTCCTTCTCTTTTGGTTGATCTCTTCCTGATTGGCTGCAGCTGCCTTAGAACTAGCAGCTAGTAGCTTTTCAGTAGGATACCTACCTTTCTTTTGAGCTTCTCAATCCTCTCCTCCTCCTGAAGCTCTTCCGCAGTCAATTTTCCTTTTCCTTTGTCTTTGGCAGTGCTTGACTGTGGTGGTTCTTGGATGGAGGGTTGTGATTGAGAGAGAAGTTCAGCTGGTGTTTGGGTTGGAGGAATGTCAGAAATGTCCTCCCTGCTCACCTCAGATGCTATTTCAGCAATAACATCTGTGATGGTTAGTTCCTCGGACATCTGAATAAGCCTTTCGCAGCTTCTATTTCGGCCTCGGAAGACTTTTCTTGTTCTTTTGAGGCTTCCATGTCAGCTTCGGAAGCTTCAGCTTGAGCTTCGGAAGATAAGACTGCTGCAAGTTCTGTCCCAACTGTTTCAGTTGCTGGGCCATCAGTCCCCATTTCCCCTTCGAAGCTAATCTCAGGTTCCATGTGGACCTTAGGTTGACCACTTCTTCCACAGTAGTAGAAGGTGCAGTCAGTCTTTGAAGCTCCTCAGCCCCAAAATATATGAGTGTGGTGTCGGGGCTGGGCTGTTCTAGGGAGGATCTCAATACAAACTTTGTGAAAAGTCTGTAGAGATCTTGAAGCATTTTTGAGTCAATCTCTAGAAAAGATTGAGATGACTCAGGTAGTGTGATGAGTTGGGAAGTAAGGGATTGGATCTGTGGTTCCTCAATTGTTTGTCTCTGAACTTTCTCCCCCTTTTTGGTAGCATCATCTTGAGAGCTAGATGAGCTAGAGGAAGAAGTTAGTGAGACCTGAATTGGTACATGCCTAACAGACCTCTCCGTCTGTTTCTCAACTAGTTTGGCCTTGAGGTTGTTAATCTCAAGTTGCTGAGTGGCAGTCCTTGATTCTAAGATCCTCACCTGTGATTCTAGGTTGGAGACCTTAGAAAGCAAGTACTGAAGTGTTAGTTGCATACTTCCCTCATCTTCATGAGAAGAATCATGGGGAGATGAGATAACATACTTAGTATGCTCAGTCTCACCATTAGATGTGGCTTCTTGGAACCCTGGTAGTGGCAGCTGAGCCTACATGAGTCCCCTCCACATCAGTGGGACTCACCTCAGTAATTGGCTGCTGATGGGGGCTAGAGACAAGGGATCCCTCTTGGCTCTGTTGATCTTTCAGAGGGTTTTGTAGATCAACTTCATGGCCATGGAGAGATGTAATCTCTTCATCAGTGCGATGTAAAAGGTCAGTGAAAGATAGGGAAGTTAAACCTACTGACCCGGGACCTAGATCAATGTCTACAGGCATTGAGCCTATGGTGGGGCTGTCCCTAGAAGGCTGCACAGGGAGTGTCGAGACTCACCCTGTGGGCTTAAGGCTTGGGGTTCGGGCTCAGGGGTTTGAGACTGAGGAGGCTCAAAACCCACATTGAGGTCAAATGTGAAGGATGGGGTGACCTCGGACTGAGTGGGAGCCCATGATTCCACTCTAGCCCTTTGGGTGTGAATAGAAGGAGCTTGTTCAATCAGAGTAGATTGAACAAGGGTTCGTTTGGGTCGTCTCTGGTATGTAGCTTTGATGGGTAAAGAAGATTTTGGCATTGTGGTGGAGGTTGCTGGTGTGGGTTCATCACCTGTGGGGATAACAGGGATGTCACCAGGAGCTATGCGCTTAGTCATCTCTGGAGGTAATGGAATGTACCTTCCAGTGAAGTTGATGGAACCTTCTTCAGTATTTTGAAGATGGTAGGCCTCACTTGTGGAACAGTAAGAGCAGCTGCGCAGACAAGCTTGCTTGGTTCCAGCTCACAGTTGACTATGTGTTGAATAAATCTAGGATACATGAAGAATGTATCCCTGATCAGATTGCTGATAAGGTTGGTCAACACAAATCCTGAGTAGTTGAATCGGAGACCTCTCACCAACCCATGAACTAGGCATCCTAGTTCATATGGGATTTGATCCCAACCCCCTGATTTGTTGGAGAGGCAGTGTAAGATAATGTGCAGCAGGAACTTCCAATGGTAAGAAAAGTTAAACTTGTAGACGGTAGACCTGCATACATCCCCTCCATATCCTATGAGGATATAGGTGCTTTCCAAGTCTTCTTTGGGGAACTCAGTAGGAGCCCCATCATCATGGAGCTCGAGATGCTCTCTGATGAGCTGTTCAGTGATGACCAACTCTTGGCCACAAATGCGGGTTCTCAGGACTCGAACCCCATTCAGAACTACAGTTTGACCGTTGCTCCAGAATTCGGACATGTGGTTGGAGTATACGGTTGGGTTAACAGTTAGTGCAGTGAGGTATGTGGATTCGGTGAGAAAGGTGATGATTTGGGTGAAGTCGGCATCCCTTGACGAATCAAGTAATGCGACTTGGTTGTGCTGAGGGTTTAGCGACTTGGTCGTGCTGAGGGTTTAGCGCCATTGAAGAAAAGATAAGCTTGAAATTTGGGTGAAATTGCAGGTTTGACAGTGAAGGGAATAGTTAGGGCAGTAAATTGGTAAAAAAGATGAAATTGATCGTCAAGATTATTTAAAAGGGGATGAATTGTGGTAATGGCGGTAATAGGGTAACTGTTTGGGGTTACTGTGGGTGGTATGGTGGTTTACGGCGAAGAAATGATAGTGGCGGCAAGGATAATTTTAAATAATCTGACCATCATGGACAAAATCTTTACTTTTTACAGAGTGGGGCCCACAAGATATCCGTTACATATAAAAACCTTTACTTCCGAATGTAAAACATTTCCGAAGGTAATTGTCTTCCGAAGTCAATTTCTCTTCCGAAGCAAGGCATTGCTTCCGAAGGTAAATGGTCCTTTAAAGATACTTTCTCTTCCGAAGCAAAGCATTGCTTCTGAAGGTAAAGTTATCTTTCTGAATGGAGAGTTTCATAAGCTTTGGAAGTAGATCTGATGTAAATTCAATCGCTTCTTCCGAGACCAAAAACTCTTCCGAGAAGACAATTTCCATTGAGGAATTTTGGCTTCAGAAGATATTCAAGAATATCTTCCAAGGGTTAGTTCCTCTTCGGAAGGAATTTACTTAGAATAATTTAAAGATCTTTTGTAACAGGGCTTAAATTGTATTGACACAAGACATTACACATTTAAAAAGCTTTTTCAAAAGAGGTAGTTAATCAATATTTATCATCCCAATAGCTGATATGAGATACTTAAATCTTTGTTCATCAAATGCCTTTGTGAACAAATCAGCATATTATTCATTTGAGTCAACTTTGATTAACTTGATCAGATGTTTCTCATGAATATCTCTAATGAAATGATACCTGATATTGATGTGCTTTGTCTTGGAGTGCTTCACCGGATTCTCAGCAGTGGAGATAGCACTATTGTTGTCAATATGGATAGGAGTAGTCATGAAGTTGAATCCATAGTCTATCATCTGATTTTGAGTCCATAGCAGTTGAGCACAGCAGCTAGCAACAACAATGTATTCAGCTTCAGCAGTTGATGTAGAGACACAGGATTGTTTCTTGCATTCCATGAGATAATCCTTCCACCAAGAAATTGACATCCTCCTGATGTTGATTTCTTGTCAATGTTTCAGCCACCATAGTCACTGTCAGAGTATCCATAGAGATTGAAATCACTATTTCTTGGATACCAGAGACCTAGTTTAGGTGCTCCTTTAAGGTATCTGAGAATCCTCTTTGCAGCAGCTAGGTGGGACACCTTTGGAGCAGCCTGATATCTTGCACAAATGCATGTGGCAAACATGATATCTGGTCTACTAGCAGTGAGATACATCAGAGAACCAATGATTGCTCTGTACTGATGTTGATCAGTATCCTCCCCCTCAAGGTCAGGGCAAAGATTAATAGTTTCTGGGTATGGGTGTCTTGGCTGGTTTACAATTCTTCATTTCAAATCTATCTAAGATGTCTGAGACATACTTAGATTGACTTATAAGAACCCTTCCTTCATCTGTTTCACCTGAATTCCAAGAAAAAAGTCCATTTTTCCCATGGAACTCATCTCAAACTTCTGCTTCATAATTCTTTCAAAGTCCTTGCACATTTGGTCGTTTGAAGAACCAAATATGATGTCATCAACATAGACTTGTACAATCAAAATGTCTTCTCCACTCTTTCTGATGAAAAGAGTCTTGTCAATGGTACCTCTAGTGTATCCATTCTCAGGAGAAACTGAGAAAAGGTCTCATACCATAGCCTAGGTGCTTGGTGCAGCCCATATAGAGCTTTATCCAGTTTGCACACATAGTTGGGGTGCTGTGGGTCTTCAAATCCTGGAGGTTGACATACATAGATTTCCCTATCTATATCCCCATATAGAAAAGCACACTTGACATCAAGTTGGTAGACCGTGAAGTTCTTGGATGCAGCATAAGCAAGGAAGATCCTAACTGCCTCAAGTCTGGCAACAGGTGCAAAGACATCAGTATAATCAATTCCTTCCTCCTGGGTGTATCCTTGAACTACTAGTCTTGCCTTGTTCTTGATAATCAAGCCTCTATCATCTTTCTTGTTCCTGAATACCCATTTAGTGCCTATGGGTACTTGACCAGATGGTAGTGGGCATAGATTCCAGACCTTTTGTCTTCTGAATTGAAGCAGCTCCTCCTGCATCGATTCAACCCAACTACTATCCTTTAAGGCATCTTCTACCTTCTTTGTTCCATCTAAGACAAGAAGCATGAGTACAAGCAGACATTCCTATGATGAGTTTGTCCTCTTGTTCTCACCCCCTCAGAGACATTCCCTATGATGTTCTCAGTTGGATGAGTGTTGTGAATCCTAAGGCGAGAAATCACTTCCAGTTGCAGAGATAAGTCCAGATTGGACATATTCTGATCAGGAACTAGATTACTCTGTCCAACTACTGTTTCAAAGTCATTCAATGAGGACTGATTGAATGATTGAGAAACATCATCAATGGTTGGTTGTGAAGTAGTATTAACAGTTGCCTGTTCCTTCAGAATACTACTTCCCTCAACCTGGTGTTGTAGTGGATCACCTGAAGAGCTTTGAGGTTGATCAAGTGATTCACTTGTTGAAGCTTCACTATTCCTGGAGATAGTTACACTATCAGACTGTGAATGGTTGAAGCTTGTTGCCTTTCAGCTCTTGGAGAATTTGGACGAGGTCTGGGAAGCTCAAATAGTTGATCTGCATCAGCATCAGCATCACTTTGAGCACCTGTTCCAGCTGAAACATTCTCACAAGATTGTTAGAATAGTTTGGAAACAATTCTAAATCAAAGATATACTCAGGTCCATTCCTCCTAACACAAGGAGTGTGCTCATTAACAACTATATTGGATGACTCCTCAAATTGTAGATTCTTGATGTTGTATACTCTATAAGCTTTGGAGCTAGAAGAGTATCCAACAAAGATAGCATCATCCGACTTCTCAGCAAACTTTGCTAAGTTGTCTTTTGTGTTAAGTATGGTACACCTGCAATCAAAGGACCTTAGAAAGCCAATGAACGGTGGCCTCTTGTTCCATAACTCATAAGGGGTTTTTCCATGGGGCTTAACTACAAGAACCCTGTTCTGCACATAGCATGCAGTGCTGACTGCCTCTGCCCAGAATGTTAGAGGCAGCTTTGAATCAGCTAACATGGTCCGAGCAGCCTCAATAAGTGTCCTGTTCCTCCTCTCAGCAACACCGTTTTGTTGAGGAGTTCTGGGAGCACTATATTGTCTGGAAATCCCTTTTGAGTCACAGAATGAGTCAAGAACAAAGTTCTTAAACTCAGTCCCTTGATCACTTCTAATGATCTTAACCTTGTGATCAATTTGATTTTCTATTTTAAGAACAAAAGATATTAAAGTTTCAGCAGTTTCATCTTTACTTCTTAAAAAGAATACCCATGTAAATCTTGTAAAATCATCAACTATCACAAGGCAGTATGATTTCCTTCCAATGCTCATTATACTTGTGGGTCCAAAGAGATCCATGTGCAGTAAGTGTAATGGAGTGGTGATAGAGTTAACACATTTGGATTTATGAGATGATCTGTGTTGTTTCCCTTTCAGGCATGCAACACAGTTATCTTTGCAGAAAAATTCCTTTTTAGGCAAACCATGTACCAAGTTATTTTTAGCCAATTTATTCATTGTTTTAAAATTCACATGACACATGCGTTTATGCCATAGTGTTGATTCATCACTATCAGCTTTGGAAAGAAAGCATGATACTTCACCCATAGGAGAAGCATTGTTCATATCTAGCTTGTACATATCCCCTTTCCTGGGAGATCTAAGAAGCGCCAATTCCGGAGGAATTGTCATCCCTGGTTTGAGGATAATGCACTCATGTTCTGTGAAAAGCATCTGATGCTTCTGCTCACAGAATTGAGAAACACTTAGCAGATTGTGTTCAAGCTGTTTGACAAAGTGAACTTTGTCAATGTTTATTTTGCCATTGGATATACTTCCTCTGCCAGAAATATATCCTCCGGCCTCACCTCCAAATTGGACAGGCCCTCCATCAAAGTTCTGGAATTGTTGAAGGAGAGATCTGTTCCCTGTCATGTGCCTGGAGCATCCACTATCTACAATCCAGACATTGTTGTTCTTGTCAAATGGACGTCCCTGCACATAAGATGAGATGGTTAGTTTTGTTTGGAAGCCCAAGCCTTGCAGGTCTTGGGCTCTTCCAAAGAGAGTGACATAATTGAACCAAAGGATATGCATTGGGGTTCAATAGAGGTCGTTAAAGAAGAGGTTTGGGCTGCAGCATCTTCTTTGATCTTCCAATCCATCCCTTGGTTGATCTTTAAGGATGAGCTTGTTGAAGCTTTTGCAGCATGGTCTTCTTCCGAAGCTTCTTTCTTTTCGGAAGTAGCCTTCACCACCTTTTCTTCCGAAGTAGTCTTCTTCTGAGATGGTTTCAAGGGAGCCTTCTTGTTCTTCCGAACCTTAGAAGGTTTGGCTTCCGAAGCCATTTTCCCTTCGGAAGAAGTAGTTTCTTCCGAAAGCAACTTGGCTTTCGAGACCAACTTTCCCTTTTTCATCAATTGGACCTTTTGAAGTGGTCCAACTGAGAAATCTTCTCTGACTCCTTCTTTTCTAACATTATTTGCATAATGTGTGCTTGCTGGATTGTAGTAACAATCTTTAGCCATGTGGTTGTGAAGACCACACATTATGCATGCAATGTTAGTTTTCTGGGAACTTGCAGGTTGCTGTTTCTTAGGTTTCTTCTCTTCATCAGCAACTTTCCCTTTCAACTTCTAATCCTTCAGTAGGACAGGAGTGCTGGTACTACACTCCTTTCCTGAATCAGGAGTACCTACCACTTGAAATCCGGCAGAAATGAAGACACCCTTTTGCTTTGGGTCAATCTTAAGCTTGGACTCTGCAACCTTCTTGGCAGTCCTTCTAGCAGCTTTAGCTCTGCTTCTTCTTGCCTTGGTGGTTAGGCTTTGGTCTTCACAGGTGGAGATGAGTGTATCCTCCAGTTTCTCCCCTGTGGTGGCCACTATTTTGTCTCATCCTTTAGTTCCAATAGAGAAGGGTCAGCAGTTGGAACCTCTTGCTCTTCAGTACCACATCTAGGTAGTCTAATAGACTCATAAGAGTGTGGTGGAGCTATTTCATTGGTTCCCAACCCTTCTTTGTTTTGATAAAACATTTTGGAATGAGAGGTTGATGCAAGAATAGTTTGGAAGCTTTGTTCAGTAATGGCTTGCTTCCTGGCCTGAGCCTCAGCTGTGACCAACTAGACTTGAACTTCAGATAGTTTGGATATCAGATCTTGGATTTGAGTCTTATAGTTGGTCTTTTCATGTTTTAAAAGAGACACAGTTTTCTCTAACTCTTCAATTTTCTTTTGATAGTCAGATTCAGCTCTCTTAAAATCAGATTTTAGCACATTTAAAGACTCAACCTCAGATCTGATTTCCGAAATATAATCCTTATAGAGTTTAACTTTAGCAATACAGGCAGCAGTACAAAGATGTTCATATACCTGATCATCATCTGTTCCGGCCATGAGTGCTTGAGCGGGAGTCACATCCTGTACCATGAAGCTCCAGTCAACTTCTTGAGCAACAGCAGCTATTTCAGTTGACTTCTCTTCATGCTTTAGAGCAGTGGGATGTGTGGAGGCCTGTGGGGTTCCCGGGTTGTTCTTAGGAGCCTTGCATTCCCTAGTAAAGTGACCAAGTTGGTTGCAGTTGTAACACTTTGCTTTGCTCTTATCAAACCCAAACTTGCTGTTGACTGGGTTTTGAGGGAATTGCCTTCCAGTTCTCTTGAAGAACTTCTTCGCTTTGTAAGTTAAAAGATCCATCTGTTGGACAATGTCCACATACTCCACATCATCTGGACTGAAGCACTCAAGATCATCAAAGCAGTATTGAAAATCACCAGAGTGTCCACTTCCAGAGACAAAGGCACAACTATCCTGAAAGGAGTTGTGTTGAACCTTTTGAGACTTTGGAGTCTCAGGTAGAGTAATGTAGGGTCCACTAGCAACTGATGTTGTGGGTCTATGATTTCCCTTTCAACCACATGAAGGGCTGAACTAAGCTGGTTATTGGAGTGATCAGAGGAGTTCTGCATGTTCATCTCCATCTGGAATGCACTTAGGATACCATACAACTCTGTGAGAGTAAGAGTCTTAAGGTCCGAAGTTCTCTTGATGACAACATAGTAGTGAGTCCATAGTTTAGGAAGGGAAGACATGAACTTCCTAACTATCTCTCTGTTCTCAAGAGCTACTCCAATATCCACCAGAGTATCTACTATCTCAACATACCTGAAGTATTGTTGAGTCAAGGTCTCACCGGCCTTGAAAGTAAAGTTCTCAAACTGCTGCTTCAAGAGATCCTTCTTGTTCTCTTGGGTTTCCTTGGATCCTTCATACATCAGCTTCAATGCTTCCCATAAATCTTTAGCAGTCTTGCACTTCTTGAAGCGTCTGTAGACGAAGTTGGGGAGAGCAGTTTGGAGAGAAGTCATAGCCCTTTGATCTAGCTCTATTCTCTTCCTGTCTTCCTCTGAGTAATCATCAACATCTTTTGGAATGATGCGATTACCAGTGGCAGAAGTAGTGCTTGGTATGAAAGGACCATTGACAATGGAGTCCCACATCCTTGAATCTTGACACTTGATGAAGCCTTCCATTCTGATACACCATGTGTCAAAGTCTTCAGGGGTGATCATAGGGGATTTGGTAATGGTACCGGTTTCCATATCAGCTTTGGAGAGAGCGACCATTTGAGTGAGTGGTTTGAAGTGAGGAGTGAAAAACAGGTTGATTTGAATGGTAAGATCTCACAATCAAGAGCCTGGAGCTCTGATACCAATTGCAGGATCGATTATGGGTGGTTTTTCTCTCAACTCACTGCGAATAACACTCAGCAAGTAGTCTATAAAGAGTTGATCACAATATATCAAGTAGCAAGCACTAAGAAAATAAACACATCAAGTAAATTTTCAAGGTACTTTTATATATTGCCTCTCAACTCAAAGGATTACAAGACTCTTGGACTCAAAATCGCTTATCTAAAGAGTTACAAGGAGAAGATATATATAATACTACCTACAGCCGGGTATACTTTGATACCAGCTGGACACCTCTAACCTTACATCTATACTACAAGATTCTAGGTGAGGTCTTTCAGACATTTTTCCTGAGAGTTGGTAGTCAGGACATGTCCCTGACTTACCTTTTGTCACCAACTAAAGTTGGTAACATGTACTAACATAAAAAGGTGAACAGTAGAATAAAGTATGGTTAACAACATGGCTCTTTAGGAAGATGCCATGCTGTATCAGAGGTCTGCAGCGGACTGTCAGGGACCATACTTTTATCTGCTGGACATAGCATTGTCTTCCGAAGGATAAAGTGTTTCGGAAGTATAACTTCTTCCGAAGGCACTTATACTTCGGAAGACTGCTTCTTCCGAGGCTTGGAGTCTTCTTTGTCTTCGGAAGCAGACTTTGTCTTCAGCTCTTTCATCAGACTTTGTCTTCGGAAGCTTTCAGACTTTGTCTTCAGCTCTTTCATCAGACTTTGTCTTCGGAAGCTTTCAGACTTTGTCTTCAGCTCTTTCATCAGACTTTGTCTTCGGAAGCTTTCAGACTTTGTCTTCAGCTCTTTCATCAGACTTTGTCTTCGGAAGCTCAGACTTTGTCTTCGGAAGATAGTCTTCAGCTGTTGGCTTCAGCTATTGTCTTCAGCAGTTGACTTCCGCTTTTGCCTTCAGTTGATATCTTCAGCTGTTGTTCTTCAGACTCTCGGAAGATCTCATGCTCAGCTTCGGAAGCCTTTGAATGTAGTACCAAAAATGACTACGTGAAGTGGTTTTTGGTTGCACCAGCCTCATCATGATCCAACATACACCTTGGGCAACAAATATTAAGTCCACTTAATTTGATTAACTGGCGCTTACGAACTATATCGGGTTTTTATAATTTATAATTGTTATAAATTATTTAGTATTAATGTTTATTTATTAAATAAATAAAATAAAGAAAAGCTGAGATTCTTTTTTGATTATATTAATCACAAAGTTCTATCCACCAGCAAAATGAAAAAAAGCAAAGTTGAATTGCGATCTGTAAAGGAAAAGGAGAGATTCCTTTTCAATATATATATTCTACTTTCAACTCACACAAACAAGAAGGCTAGTTGGATAGCAGTGATTCATTTTTATTTATAATCTGTAGTGGAGCACTACCATTTTGATATATAATTTGTAGTGGAGCACTACCATTTGGACATATAAGTTGTGCTTTGTTTGGCTCGAGAGAGTGACTTGATTGAGTTTTCTTTATCTTCACAAAGAAGAACTCTGCAAGCTTTGATTTTTCTTTCAACTTTCAAACAACCGATATATTTGATTGCAACCATGGATCACGCCTCTTAGAGCCGCAACCACTGTGTTCCAATTTAGTGTTCGTTGATTCTAGCGTTCATTCGTTGTCCCTTGGTGTCTCAAACGGTTAATTATTAACCACAAAGGTATATTATATCTAATCAGTAGGATATTCATATTCTGTATTTGCATTGTTTGTAACCCAGATCCTGTAGGGTTCATTCTGGTATTTTATTATTACTCCGCTGCGGTAACTGTTATTAATCTGATTAATAATTATCAAAACTGTTTTGATAAATAAACCTAACGAAGATACCACTGAACCCAACAATGTGAATCTAAATTCAGATAAAAGATGGAATATAATCATACCAAAAACCAACTTCAGTTTTCCAGGTCCTTTAATCACTGCATCAGTAGCTTTGTATTGATCACCAAATGCATGTCTTCCGATGCATATTGGCTTTGTCCATCCTGGATACAACAGTCATTATAGTTCTGTGCTGTTAACAGAAAAAACACTGAAAATAACAAAACTGACTTTCAAACTAGTAAATACCTGGGATTAGTCTGGGGATGTTTTTGCAAAGAATTGGTTCTCTAAAAACTGTGCCTGTAAAAAGTGAAAATGTAGGCATTTTATACAACTTGACGTCCATAGTTTTAAAATCTTTTAAACGATGAATGTCACTAACCATTCAATATATTCCTGATTGTTCCATTTGGACTCTTCCACATGCTTTTCAAGTTAAACTCCTTCATACGAGCCTCATCTGTAGTTAATCCATTTTATCAAAATCTTTATAACTAGTGCATTAATTGTTCCATACGATAACATGATGAATAAATTCAGCATACCAGGAGTAATGGTAGCACACTTAATTGCAACATTGTACCTAAAGGTTTATTGAACATATCAGATAATAATTAGGAAATTAAAACCTTAAAAGAACAAGAACTAAATACATGAAAAGAAGTGCCTTTATGTCAACAAAGAAAAATGGTGGAAATGAACATGAAATGTAAATGAATTTGTCATATCTCGAAGCAATTGTTGAAAAATATAAATCGGGCTCAGAAAGTAGTAGACATACTTAAGAGTAGCTTCAGCACTCTCTATAGTAACTTTATCATCAGTGGCATCGCGGTTAGGAAGTCCAAGGTCATAATACTTTATGTCTAGATCTAGGAAAGGGAAGATGAGCTGCAATATGCAAACACAATTCTTTTTAATTAGCAATATAATCTACAAGTAACTAATATTCAATCTCAATATCATAAGCATTACAACCTTATCTTTAATCGACTGCCAAAAGACACGAGTCATTTCATCTCCTGCACCAAAAAGATAACTTGTTAGCTCATAACTTAACAATACTTCAATTAATACTGGATAATCGAAAAATACCCCTGAGGTATGACAAAATAGATTGAAAGTTGCAAAATCAACTTTATCAACAATGTGTAACAATAACTGATGAACAAACAGATAAATTTGTTCCTAAAATTGGCAAAAAAAGTGTCCCATTAGTGAAGATTAAGATATAGTAGTGTTATAGATAGATAGATGCTGACCGTCCATTTCGACGATGGGGTTTAGAACTTTGATCTTGTTGAAGGCCATTTCGTTGTGATGATGATCTCTGTGTGTGTCTGGTGGATGAAAAGGTGAAGTTTTAAATAAAGGCGCTATACTGCATATTCCAACGGTAGGTAGGCATGTACTATATTTTAATGTTGATGCCGTCTTCAAATCTTGAAACTAACGACCTAATATTAAATAAAAAACTCACACGTTAGTTGGGTAATTATAAACCAATAATCATTGGTATAAGTGATCAAAGTGAGGACAATGATACTTAATTCAACTAGTTAAAGATAGCTACTCATGACATATAAATAAGGGTAGGTTGTGGGTTTAAGTTTTAGTCTAAACAATTAGTTTCCTTCCGAGGGAGTTGAGGGTGCGGTCTCGACCGGAAAACGAATAGGTAGACCCGATTAAGATAACAACTATCCTTCGAAGCAGTATCGCACATTTGTCGTTCAAAAAAAAAGTAATCAAAATGAGATACTCAAGACAATTAAAGGTGAGAAGTTTTTGGTTCAAGTCTCGCTCGGAACAAAAATATTTTAGGTTGAGTCAAAGGGAATTCGCAGTTGTGGGTTTCCTACTGAAGAGTTTGGGGGTACGATTTTGGCCGAGAAACGAATATGTGAAAACGATTAAGACTACATATATCATTCAAAGCAGGGTCATACATTTGTCGTTCAAAGAAAAAAGTTAGGTAACTATAATCAATGATCCTTAGTTCAAGGGGTACAGATAAAGTAACCCAAAACTTCATTAAAATAGGAAAAGATTTTGGCAAGTCTTAAATGTGACAAAAGAATGAGATTCAAGTTTAGCCCGAGAGCTTTCGCACTTAAAGCGGATTTCCTTTGTGAGTGGTCCTAAGTCCGGTATTGATGATAACAGACTGATGTACGAACTTACTTTCGGGGACGTGCTAACCTAGTGTCCTAAGATTCCGTACTTGAGTAATAGAGATGACTAGCACTACTAGAAAAACTGCAATAGATGACGCGCATTGCGCGTCATCTTTGGGGTCAGATGACGCGCAAATACGTGTCAAGGAAGGGGTAGTCATAAATGATAGATGACGTGCATCCGCGCGTCATCTGTTTATGACGCGCATTTTATGACGTGCAAAAGATGACGGGTAATGCGCGTCAAGGAAGGGGTAGTCATAAATGACTAGATGACGCGCATCCGCGTGTCATCTATGAAATTTTTATGACGTGCAATAGATGACGCGCAATGCACGTCATAAAATTAGCTTCATTTTTAAATTTTTTTTATTTTTAATAAATTTACCTGTTGTTTTCTAAAACAAATTGTCGAATAACATTAAAAGCGAAATCCATTAAATACCAATAAAGTTTACAAAAATTGTTAATTAACAACTACAAAGCATAAAACAAGTCCAAATTCAATTAGTACCAATACTAATACAAGTCCAATACCAATACTAACACAAGTCCAAATATATCATTTCAGGCCTACATATAAATGAAATTCAATGCATAGCGCGCCCAATCTTCACGAACTTCATCTAAATCACCATCAGTGTATTCTTCTTTACCTTCTCCAACCTAGAACAAAACCAATTTTATCAAATTAAACTTGTCAGTTTTGACCCAAAAACCCATTTATGTAAAACACTTGTAATTTACTTGACTAGTTTATATCAACTACAAGGCAACAACAATGGTAATTTACTTATAAAAAACTCATACATAGATAGTTATATTCAATAATATAAACTACAAAGCAACAAATGGTAAATATAAGTGGTACGTAGTCAATGATCAGCTTACATTGTATTTGACTAAGGGGTAGTCAATGATCAGCTTAATAAAGTTAAGTAAAGGTGCAAATTCAAATAAAAATTAAGTGCTCACCACAGAATTGACCCATTTGAGTTTAATTTGCCTCTTCTTAGTGCCACTTTAGTCTAGAAAATTCATCACAATTCATCACAGCCTCAAGTGAGGACATGTCAGAAGCTTTAATCTCTCCAGTGAGATGGAATATATCCATGTGTTCAGGAATTGAAAGTTCCCGCAATCCAATTGAAGTAAGAAGAGTTGATTTCCCACAGCCATTCAACCCAAGCAAACCATTAGAGACAGAGACTCAATCTGCAATCACGATTGAAAGATCGGGTTATAATTTAGTCAAAAGTGATACCGAACATTTGATATGTCTTTACAGACTTTCAGTGACATTGAAGTTTTAAGCAATGGGTCCAATTTTGCTAACAAATCAAGTTATAGAATATTGGTATTCTTCTAGGTGTTCGTCTATGATTAAAGGAAGGCAATTCGAGTATATAATTCAAAGTAGGGTGGCTTGGATTATAAACTGTCATGCTTGTTTTAATTACAAAGACCAAGTTATTTGAGTATTATTTTTTAAGGTAAAAGTATTGATGCGCTGACAAAATTATTAAAAAAATAATATGAGCGCAAAAAACAGGCACAACACGGCTAGGAAATCTCCGATGCAAATAAAAAATAAAAAAAGAATCAGGAACATAACCAACATAGGGATCACTAAACAATCTAAGGATAATCATCTGAACACTGACGGACCTGACCAACAGGATAATCTGTAGAAAACCATGGATGTCCTGCCTGAGACATAAACCTGCAAAAATTAATTCATGTAAAATATTATTACGTCCAGAGATCAAGACATTACAAACAACAAGTGGGAGAACCAGTTGGATTTTTGCAACACCCATTTACTTGTAGTATAAAAGTCTGATACTGAAATCAGATGATTTTAGAAATACACTGGAACAACACAACTGAAGCAATGATGAAGTGAGATAAGAATTCGATTGTATTTATTTTCATCACCGACTAAACAACTTGCACTTTACCCCCTCAACTTCACTAATACGCCCCTCGTGTTCATATAACTAGTTTTATATTTGTTTGGTTATCGGATACTTTGACATTATAATAACACAGCTATTTTTCTTTGCATCTTAAAAATAACCATATATGTTTAGGATTAGTGTATATGCAACTTATTTAAATTATAAGTAAAAGATGACCTATTCTATTAATGAAGTCCATTGACTCTTATTCTGTACATATTATAAAATCTATTAACAAGAATAAATAATTTCTTTTACAAGTTACTTGATCTAGCAAATAAAAAAATGAGGTCCATTGACTCTTGTACTGTACATAGATAAAAATCAAAGGAAAACTTTCAAAACATGAAAAGTATAAAGAAAAGAAAAACTACCTGAATATCTCTACCCCAGTCAACGGGATCAAACAACAAAAGCTACTTTAACTCGCTGGAGTTTCTTTGTACATTGCATGGCTGCTTTGTGGTCCAGGTCTTGTATGGCGATAACGGGCCAATGCTATCAAAGTAAGACGCATATTCGTCTAACGAAACAGCCTTTCTATACATAATCGAAACCAAAATACTAAGATGATATCCAGAATACAGAACATATACAAACTTTTGTGAATTAAAGATGTTGCATTTCACATTCCATTCAGATTAATAAAACTTACTTGAAACCATATTCAGACATTACCACTGCAGGCTCCCCTTTTTCAGTGGCAACAACCGATTCATTTTCAAGCCTAAACACAAGGACATTTTCAACTAAACAAATATCAAATCCTCCAATTTACTCACCATTTGTCAGAAACAGGTATGGGATCTTCAAACTACCTGCAAGAGAGTGAGGAAGGAGAGACAGCAAATCAAATTATAGGGCTTCAAATCATTGCTCTGAAATCCACAAATACAGAAAAAAAGTTATATAATTACAAAAGATTTATCAGATAACAAAAGTTATATAATTAAAAAAGTTATACAAAGTGACAAAATTAAACATTTATCAGATCTCCAATGTTTCATATCAAGTTCTAACAAGATATATAACAAGAGGAAAGAACAAGACCTTCATAAATGTTTGATAGTAGGTTTATCTGGAAAAAAATGTGTAATATCCAAAGCTAACTCATAAGCGTTTGAGTATCCGGAACCTGCACACTTGTTGCAGAGTATCAATCCTACAAAACCACAAATGAACATCCAAACATCATGGCACATGCATGATACATACAACATATAATCAGCAAGTTTAGCCTATTTCATTGTTTCTCATTTCCATGTTGTTCTTTTGTTGACCATGAGAACCTGTTTGGGAATACTCAATGCGACCCATTATCACTAATACCCTTGGCGCGTGGCCTTCAAGGGGTTAAGATAGAGAAACAGTGGAAACTGGATTCGAAATTCCTTGAAGGTTGTGACAAACGAGTCACTACGAAAAATTAGAACTATTGGAGAGCTAAAACAACTCCATTACCTGCACCCTTGCATACATTACACTCAACCGAGCCCGTTTCCAGTTTCATCTTCCTATCATTACAGAAAACACATTTTGTTCCACCTATTCATCAAGCAAGATAGTTAAAAACACTGTCTTTCCTACACTTAAAACAACAATCACCACACAAATATGCTAACAGTATAACATTGTGAACATAATCCATTTTCAACATCGTATCACATCGTTGAATGCCTCCGTATGAAGCTTTATATGGAAGAAAATGCCGAACTCCCATTTGTTGGGGAGAAATTGGTCCACGGGAACTCGCGGGCCACGATACGATAATGAATACGGATGAAAAGATTAGGCAAATCCGTGCTCGCATGAAGGCGGCGCAAGACCGTCAGAAAGCTTACGCGGATAAGCGTAGACGACCCATCGAGTTTGAGGTGGGTGATTTGGTTTTGTTAAAGGTTTCCCCATGGAAGGGTATTATACGATTCCGGAAGCGGGGAAAGTTGAGTCCGAGGTTTATCGGGCCGTTTAAAATCATCGCACGTGTGGGTAAAGTTGCTTACCGGTTGGAATTGCCGGAAGAGCTTCAAGGAATTCACAACACGTTCCATGTATCTTACTTGAGGAAGTGTTTGGCTGACGAGTCGGCCTATGTCCCGTACGAGGACTTGGAAGTTGATGACAGATTGAACTATATCGAGAAGCCGGTGGCTATCTTGGATAGAAAGGTCAAGCAACTGAGAAACAAGACACTCAATCAGGTGAAGGTGCAATGGAAGAATCGTAAGGGATCCGATGCCACTTGGGAATCGGAAGATGAAATGAGGAAGTCTTATCCTCATCTATTTGATTAGTATGTAAAGTTTCGGGGACGAAACTCTCTTTAGAGGGAGAGACTTGTAACGACCCGAATTTCGCATTATGTAATTAAAATACAATTAAGGTATCATGTGTTAAAACCTAATATTGTAAAATATGTTAAAGGTTAAACATTAAGACTTAACTAGAAAATTTGCTAGTTAGTTATTAGTGATGGAAGAATGAAAAATGATACTAGAGGGGTGGATCTTGCCAATTGAGGAAACCTAAACATGAATATGTATGGCTTGCCATACATTTGGTGAGCATGGTCTTACCCATTCACGTTTACACACACAAGGGAAGAAGAGAAGAAGGGTTTTGGCATCTCATGCTCAAATTGTTGGTGATTCAAGTGCAAGATCCGAAATTGAACCCTAGAAATCATTCTTCATCTCATCAAGAGCTACAAGTAAGTGTTATTTGATGTTCTTGAGGTGTAAAAATCGCCACCCACATGATGGGTGTAGAAATTGGTGGTTTAAACATGAAACCCTAGTGTTATAGTGCTAGATGATCATGTGTATGTGTGTATTATGGTAACTAGATGTGTAATTGCTCCTTAATTGAAGATTTACATGAACCATGCAAATGGGTTTAGTTACTAGAAGGTTAAACTAAGGATTCTTCATGTAAACTAGTTGCTAGTTGTAGAATCCATGTTCATTCTTGTAGAAATGTGATTATGTGCATTACATTTGGTGGAAATTGATGAATCACATGTGTGATATGTGATTTAGGTGTAAAACTAGCTTGATGATGTTTAAAAGCTAGTAAATAACCAATATGTCAAGTTATGCACATAAGGTGTTTGATGAAATGCCTAAATTAGATGAAAATCATGAATGAACTACTTAATTGCAAGAAATGTGCAATGTGGAAGCCTAGATTGTAGGTTAAATGTGATGAATGGTCAAATAGACCATAAGTGTGATTAAATGAATGTTATGTGTTAAATGGGTCCTTAAAATGGTAATAGGAAGTGGTGTGGCAAGCGGATCCAAGGGAACCGGCAAGGAACACGTTTGATTGACCACTTAAACCTTCCGGACTCAAGGTAAGACATTCTTTAAATTGAGCATAACAAAGTAAAGGCATGAGTCACAATGTGTGTGACCATGTGCTCATAAGCTCCAACAAAATGAAAACCATGTTTAAAAAGGATAAATAGTTGACTTGCACCGTATGTGAGCTTCTATGACAAATGATTCACGACGTGCGTGAACATAACGGAAAATAACACTTTAGTGTTATACCACATGGTTGTGGAACAGAACGAGTCACGACGTGCGTGACCGTCCCATGGAAATGGGAAGAAAGGACAAACCCGGATTAAAGTGATTCACATCGTGTGTGAACACTAGGGTAAAGGGTTATCCCTACGATCTGCAACGTGTGTGGACGTTGGGTAACGCCAAGGAAAGCGGTCGTTCGCGAAAGAATGGCAAACCGCTCATTAAAATGGGATTTGACCCTATAAGGGGTAAATTCGGTATAAAAAGGAAAATTTGCGTTATGATAAGCAAATGGGATGGGTTGGGTCTAAGAACTCACCAAACATATGTAATATGTTATAATAGACCGGTTCCATGGTTGTCGGGACGGTCGGGAACTCTAAAGAACAAACAAACCATAAATGGGTTAATTAAGGAATTAAATACCAAATAAATAGAAAAATTTTGGTATGTTGCCAAGAGTCGGGTTAGACTCGTTGAAACTCCATGGGAATCACGTATATGATAAAATATGTTATTTCCGGGTGTTTGGAACAATCGGGATCGAAAGGGGTGGTTCGGGAACGCGAAACGACCCTTAACGGGTCAAAAATAACGTTTTTGCTGCAGGGTCCACCGTAGCTTACGGTGGCACCGTAAGTTACGGTAGGTCCCTGGGCGAAATGGGCTACCGTAAGCCAGTGCGATACCACCGTAGCAAAACTGAGGCCACCGTAACTTACGGTGGCTACCGTAAGTTACGGTAGGCCCAGTTCCCAGCTTTTTGTCGATTATCGTTTAACGCGTTATGAGTCCGTTTAAACCCCCGTAAAGACCCGAAATGAATGTACTTACTTAGTTCCTATGAACTAATGGATGTCTAAACGTGTGTTTTCAGGTGTTACGGGACCGGAAGGCTAAAGTGATCGATAGGGCATACAAGGATCGAACGGGACTTGCATACGCGATTCTTTTGTAGAAATTAACGCGTTAACATTATTTTGAAACTTCTTATTATGTGTTTATGTAAATGGATTGTTAAACTTCATTTTTGAGTGTCGGATGACACGAAACACATATTTTGGGAGTTAACTGTTAATGAGATTTTCTGGGTCCAAATTCCGTATGTTTATTTAACTTAAACGGACTCTTTGGAGGTCCGGGTGTTACAAGTTGGTATCAGAGCCAACGGTTTGAGAGATTCAAGTGCGTCGCGAACACTTGGACTCAAACTTTTGAGCTCTAGATATGAGAAATGCAAACGTTCGATCCAAGAAGCCGATCACTGAGCCTAAAGGTACAAGGTTAGTGTGCCATTTATAAACGTAACAAGTTGACACATGTATGATATATGTATGATAAGTACCATATGAATTGATTGAACCTAGCTTCTTGACTTAAGTTTGGAATAAGGGAACTAAGAAGGCATCCGTGTGGTGAGCTTGTTGCTAGGCCTGGCCAGTCTAACAACAATCAAAGGCACGCGAATGGATTCTTAGGGATGTTGTTTTAAACTTAAGGATGGAAATGGGTATTGTGTGAATAGGGTTAGGCCCTAGTGATAGTAGAATCATAAGCATCGATGTATATGCTATAGATTACGTACATGGTACTAACGTAAAGTTTAATGGTCATAGCCGTAGGTCATGGCTGGTAATGATCACGTGATCAATATAGAGAATCACGAGACCCATCCCGATGATGCAACACGGGAATTGGTCAAGGAAGAAGTTGGCAAGGCTTTTGAGGCTTTATTGCCGGGCTACATCGAGGATGTACGCAAAGATCTACGGGATCTCATTCAACAAGAGTTTATGACTCTGAAGGCTGACAAAGAAACTGAAAGGCCAACAAAGAAAGTGACCTATAAGGAGTTCGTTGCATGCAACCCTACAACGTTCAAGGGTGAGGTAGATCCACTACTTAGTCAAAGGTGGATCAAAGATATGGAAAGTGCCTTTGAAACCTCACACTGTGAAGAATCTGATGAAGTGAGGTTTGCTGCAAGCCAACTCCGGGAACGAGCTAAAGACTGGTAGGAATTGCAACGGGATGAGAAGGGGCGGGAAGGTATCAAAGTATGACTTGGGAATAATTTAAGAAGTTGTTCACAAAGCGGTTTTGCCCACAAGCCGCTATCAACAGAATAGCAGAAGAATTCCTACAGTTACGACAAAAAGATGAAAGTATTGATACCATCACGGCCATCTTCTACGACAAAGCCAAGTTTTGCCCACAGTTGCTCCAGGATGAAAGGATGTGGATTAACCACTACTATGGCATGTTGAGTGCCAAGTATCGAGAGTTTCTTACACCGTCCAAATGTGAAACTCTAGCGGAGCTTATCGATTGTGCTAGGGATCGAGAAGCGGAATTGAAAAGGCAAGTTGATCGTGGGGAGAAGCGTGCGGCTGAAACGGAGACGGGTTCGTCTAAGAAAGCCAAGATTTCATCCTCATCAAACAAGTTTGGGAACGACAAAGACTTCAAACATTGCAAGATTTGTAAAAAGAAGCATGGGGGAGTTTGTAGATACGAATCCAAAAATTGCTTCAAGTGTGGAAAGTCGGGTCATTCGACATCTCAATGCACAAGCCCGCTAAGTGTGTGCTACAACTGTTACAAACCGGGCCACAAAAAGAGCGAATGTCCGGAACTAAAGAAGGATGGTACAAGTCAATCCTCGGTTGCTCAAGGTTCGGGGAAAAAGGGTGATGGAGGAAAAGCTAAGGCGAGAACTTTCTTGATTACGGCGGAAGAAGCCAAATCTATAGCCGACGTTGTGACGGGTACCTTTCTCATCAACTCACTACCTGCTTATGTGCTATTTGACTCGGGTGCTAATAGATCGTTTGTTTCGGTTAAATTTGCGAGTCATTTTTCCATGGTGTTAGACAACTTACCTAGTCCTTTAGAGATTGAGGTAGCGGATTCAAAAACGTTCTTAGTGTTCAACGTTTATCGAAATTGCATACTTACCATCGAAGGTGAGGATTATTCGGTCGACTTAATACCCATGACACTCGGGGAGTTTGATGTAGTAATCGGTATGGATTGGCTTTCCATGTACCACGCCAATATAGTTTGCAATCGCAAGTGCATCCAACTGATATCTCCGAGTGGTTATGAGGTAATAATCCAAGGTGCAAAACGCGGTGGCGTAGCTTTATGTTCCTTGGTCAAAGCAATGAAATACATGAGCCATGGAGGACAATCGTTCTTAGCCTATGTAATAGACACGGAAACGAAAGTTCAAGTGTTGGAAGATATTCCGGTTGTTCGGGATTTTCCAGATGTCTTTCCGGAGGATTTGCCGGGAGTCCCACCGGAACGGGAGGTCGAGTTTCGAATCGACCTAACCCCGGGAGCTAAACCCATTGCAAAGGCTCCCTATCGCTTGGCGCCATCGGAGCTCCAAGAGTTAATGACACAATTGCAAGATCTTTTAGACAAGGGGTTCATACGTCCGAGTACTTCGCCATGGGGAGCACCGGTTCTTTTCGTGAAAAAGAAGGATGGAAGTCTTCGGATGTGTATCGACTATAGAGAGTTGAACCAGGTGACGGTTAAGAACCGTTATCCATTGCCTAGGATTGATGACCTATTCGATCAGTTGCATGGTGCATCGTGGTTTTCGAAAATCGACTTACGGTCGGGTTATCATCAGTTGAAGGTAAGGGAAGAAGACATCCCCAAGACGGCATTTCGTACTAGATACGGGCATTATGAGTTCCTTGTGATGTCTTTCGGGTTGACAAACGCCCCGGCGGCATTCATGGATTTGATGAATAGGGTGTGCCAACCCATGTTAGACCGATCTGTCATTGTATTCATAGATGATATCCTTATTTATTCTAAAAATGAAGGTGATCATGCTTGTCACTTGCGTGAAGTTCTCGAAACGCTTCGTCGGGAGAAATTGTTCGCAAAATTCTCCAAGTGTGCCTTTTGGTTGCGAGAGGTACAATTCTTGGGTCATGTGGTAAACTCGGAGGGTATACACGTAGACCCCACAAAGATTCACGCGGTGACCAAATAGAGTCCACCCAAGACTCCCACAGAGATTAGAAGCTTTCTTGGGTTAGCCGGATATTATCGGAGATTCATTCAAGACTTTGCTAAGATTGCTTCTCCTTTAACCAAGCTTACCAAGAAAGAGGTGAAGATCCTATGGGGTGAAGAGCAAGAGAAAGCCTTTCAAGAGTTAAAGTCAAAATTGACTCAAGCTCCGGTTTTGTCCTTACCCGAGGGAACCGACGATTTTGTGGTATACTCGGATGCTTCCTACTCCGGTTTGGGTTGTGTTCTAATGCAAAGGGGCAAGGTGATTGCTTATGCCTCGAGACAACTGAAAGTACATGAAAGGAACTACCCAACCCATGATCTTGAACTAGCCGCGGTGGTGTTCGCGTTAAAGATTTGGAGGCATTATCTATATGGTGTAAAGTGTACGATTTACACGGACCATAAGAGTTTAAAGTACTTCTTTACGCAAAAGGAGTTAAACATGAGACAAAGGCGGTGGATGGAATTGCTAAAGGATTATGATTGTGAAATCCTATATCATCCGGGAAAGGCCAATATCGTGGCTGACGCCTTGAGTCGAAAGGAGGATCATACTCCTATCAAAATAACCGCAATGAAAATAACCGTTATATCCGAAGTGGTTGAACGAATCAAGGAAGCACAAACTGAAGCGCTAAAGGAAGAAAATTTGAAGAAAAATCGAATCAAAGGTCAAACTCAAAACTTGGAAGAGGATAGTCAGGGATTGAAAACAAGATGGGGTCGGGTTTGGATACCACCTACTTGTACCTTGAAGAATGATCTATTGGATGAAGCCCATAAATCCAAGTATTCAATTCACCCGGGAGCGACTAAGATGTATAGAGACCTTCGGGTTAACTATTGGTGGCCGGGCATGAAACGCGATATTGTCAAATACGTGGAGAAATGCTTAACTTGTTTGCAAGTGAAGGCGGAACATCAAAAACCTCATGGTGAATTGCAACCGTTGGATATTCCGGAATGGAAATGGGAAAAGTTAACAATGGATTTGATTACTAAACTTCCAAGAACGAAGAAAGGGTACGATGCGATATGGGTTGTTGTCGATCGTTTGACCAAGAGCGCTCATTTCCTTCCTATTCGTGAGACTTACAATTCGGAGAAAATGGCGGAGGTTTACGTGAACGAAATAGTGTCACGACACGGGGTGCCCGTGTCGATTGTGTCCGATAGAGACACACGGTTTACTTCCAAGTTTTGGAGGAAATTTCAAGCGGAGATGGGGACAAAGCTATTGCTAAGCACGTCATACCATCCCCAAACCGACGGACAAAGTGAAAGAACCATTCAAACATTAGAAGATATGTTACGAGCGTGTGTTCTTGACTTTGGGGGTAGTTGGGATGAGTATTTGCCTTTGGCGGAATTTTCTTACAATAATAGCTACCACTCCACCATCGAGATGCCTCCGTATGAAGCTTTATATGGAAGAAAATGCCGAACTCCATTTGTTGGGGAGAAATTGGTCCACGGGAACTCGCGGGCCACGATACGATAATGAATACGGATGAAAAGATTAGGCAAATCCGTGCTCGCATGAAGGCGGCGCAAGACCGTCAGAAAGCTTACGCGGATAAGCGTAGACGACCCATCGAGTTTGAGGTGGGTGATTTGGTTTTGTTAAAGGTTTCCCCATGGAAGGGTATTATACGATTCCGGAAGCGGGAAAGTTGAGTCCGAGGTTTATCGGGCCGTTTAAAATCATCGCACGTGTGGGTAAAGTTGCTTACCGGTTGGAATTGCCGGAAGAGCTTCAAGGAATTCACAACACGTTCCATGTATCTTACTTGAGGAAGTGTTTGGCTGACGAGTCGGCCTATGTCCCGTACGAGGACTTGGAAGTTGATGACAGATTGAACTATATCGAGAAGCCAGTGGCTATCTTGGATAGAAAGGTCAAGCAACTGAGAAACAAGACACTCAATCAGGTGAAGGTGCAATGGAAGAATCGTAAGGGATCCGATGCCACTTGGGAATCGGAAGATGAAATGAGGAAGTCTTATCCTCATCTATTTGATTAGTATGTAAAGTTTCGGGGACGAAACTCTCTTTAGAGGGAGAGACTTGTAACGACCCGAATTTCGCATTATGTAATTAAAATACAATTAAGGTATCATGTGTTAAAACCTAATATTGTAAAATATGTTAAAGGTTAAACATTAAGACTTAACTAGAAAATTTGCTAGTTAGTTATTAGTGATGGAAGAATGAAAAATGATACTAGAGGGGTGGATCTTGCCAATTGAGGAAACCTAAACATGAATATGTATGGCTTGCCATACATTTGGTGAGCATGGTCTTACCCATTCACGTTTACACACACAAGGGAAGAAGAGAAGAAGGGTTTTGGCATCTCATGCTCAAATTGTTGGTGATTCAAGTGCAAGATCCGAAATTGAACCCTAGAAATCATTCTTCATCTCATCAAGAGCTACAAGTAAGTGTTATTTGATGTTCTTGAGGTGTAAAAATCGCCACCCACATGATGGGTGTAGAAATTGGTGGTTTAAACATGAAACCCTAGTGTTATAGTGCTAGATGATCATGTGTATGTGTGTATTATGGTAACTAGATGTGTAATTGCTCCTTAATTGAAGATTTACATGAACCATGCAAATGGGTTTAGTTACTAGAAGGTTAAACTAAGGATTCTTCATGTAAACTAGTTGCTAGTTGTAGAATCCATGTTCATTCTTGTAGAAATGTGATTATGTGCATTACATTTGGTGGAAATTGATGAATCACATGTGTGATATGTGATTTAGGTGTAAAACTAGCTTGATGATGTTTAAAAGCTAGTAAATAACCAATATGTCAAGTTATGCACATAAGGTGTTTGATGAAATGCCTAAATTAGATGAAAATCATGAATGAACTACTTAATTGCAAGAAATGTGCAATGTGGAAGCCTAGATTGTAGGTTAAATGTGATGAATGGTCAAATAGACCATAAGTGTGATTAAATGAATGTTATGTGTTAAATGAGTCCTTAAAATGGTAATAGGAAGTGGTGTGGCAAGCAGATCCAAGGGAACCGGCAAGAAACACGTTTGATTGACCACTTAAACCTTCCGGACTCAAGGTAAGACATTCTTTAAATTGAGCATAACAAAGTAAAGGCATGAGTCACAATGTGTGTGACCATGTGCTCATAAGCTCCAACAAAATGAAAACCATGTTTAAAAAGGATAAATAGTTGACTTGCACCGTATGTGAGCTTCTATGACAAATGATTCACGACGTGCGTGAACATAACGGAAAATAACACTTTAGTGTTATACCACATGGTTGTGGAACGGAACGAGTCACGACGTGCGTGACCGTCCCATGGAAATGGGAAGAAAGGACAAACCCGGATTAAAGTGATTCACATCGTGTGTGAACACTAGGGTAAAGGGTTATCCCTACGATCTGCAACGTGTGTGGACGTTGGGTAACGCCAAGGAAAGCGGTCGTTCGCGAAAGAATGGCAAACCGCTCATTAAAATGGGATTTGACCCTATAAGGGGTAAATTCAGTATAAAAAGGAAAATTTGCGTTATGATAAGCAAATGGGATGGGTTGGGTCTAAGAACTCACCAAACATATGTAATATGTTATAATAGACCGGTTCCATGGTTGTCGGGACGGTCGGGAACTCTAAAGAACAAACGAACCATAAATGGGTTAATTAAGGAATTAAATACCAAATAAATAGAAAAATTTTGGTATGTTGCCAAGAGTCGGGTTAGACTCGTTGAAACTCCATGGGAATCATGTATATGATAAAATATGTTATTTCCGGGTGTTTGGAACAATCGGGATCGAAAGGGGTGGTTCGGGAACGCGAAACGACCCTTAACGGGTCAAAAATAATGTTTTTGCTGCAGGGTCCACCGTAGCTTACGGTGGCACCGTAAGTTACGGTAGGTCCCTGGGCGAAATGGGCTACCGTAAGCCAGTGCGATACCACCGTAGCAAAACTGAGGCCACCGTAACTTACGGTGGCTACCGTAAGTTACGGTAGGCCCAGTTCCCAGCTTTTTGTCGATTATCGTTTAACGCGTTATGAGTCCGTTTAAACCCCCGTAAAGACCCGAAATGAATGTACTTACTTAGTTCCTATGAACTAATGGATGTCTAAACGTGTGTTTTCAGGTGTTACGGGACCGGAAGGCTAAAGTGATCTATAGGGCATACAAGGATCGAACGGGACTTGCATACGCGATTCTTTTGTAGAAATTAACGCGTTAACATTATTTTGAAACTTCTTATTATGTGTTTATGTAAATGGATTGTTAAACTTCATTTTTGAGTGTCGGATGACACGAAACACATATTTTGGGAGTTAACTGTTAATGAGATTTTCTGGGTCCAAATTCCGTATGTTTATTTAACTTAAACGGACTCTTTGGAGGTCCGGGTGTTACATGGAGGTTGGATTAAGTATCACCAGAATCGTCGTATAATCTCCTCAAAGCCTTAGGACAATATAGCATTAAGTATCACCGACTGCGATTGGGACTGCACGACGGTGGTGGGGTGGCCTGCAATGTGGTCGACTAGGCGGTGGTCGACTGCGATTGGGACTACGCGCGTGGCGGTGGTGGGTGGCCTACAATGTGGTTGACTGGGTGGTGGTGGTGGGCGGTGGTTGACTGCGCGACGGTGGTGGGTGGCGGTATATTAGGCGGTGGTGGGGGCGGTCGATTGGGGGCCGGATTGGGGGCCGGATTTGGGGATTTGGGGGATGAGGGGTCGAATTAAGAGAGAAGGGGGGATATATTAGGCGGGTAGGTTAGAAAAATTTTTAAAAAATGACAAACAAGGATGACACGCAAAAATGCGTGTCATCCTTTTTAAAAATATTTTAAAATATGACATATATTTTATGATACGCGTAAATGCGCGTTATTTTTTTTCGCACGTCATCTTTTGCGCGTCATCTATTAACTGTTTTCTAGTAGTGTAGGTGAATTAATAACTCGCCAGCGATCCAATTAACTGTTAAAAGAAAGTTGAGTGATTATAATTATATGGGTCAAGGTTAGGAGTTAAAAGTGTAGAAACTCTGTGTTAGTTTAAGGGATCGAGTCTGTCTTATGACATAGGACATGGGTTAGTGAAAATTAGTAATGATAAGACTACCTAATATTAGAAAAATAGGGTAACTTACGTTTTCCGATAACCAGAAATGGTTGTCAAGTCGGGACAACCAACACCAGTTCAGTGTATCATCATAACCACAAAGTAACCAAGGTCAAAAGTGTTTCCAAATCCCAACTAAAAAACCATGGCTTGGATTCATTGAGTTGTTGCCATTACAAATTCATCACAGATCATAGATTTTGGCTAGTAATCAGAAGAACATAAAGTTCTCTATTCATTACCACTCTCTGCAAATATATAGGATAATAACGTTTTGGCTCAGACTTGGTCATCTTCAGTGGCTGCAATCCATCAAAACATGTTGCATGCCAAGACAACAACATGGTTTTATTCCGATCATCACAACCAGTAAAATTAGTAACACACAAACCAGAGACAGCGCAACCATATATTATCGACAACTTTAGGGCCGTTAGTCAACACTAATTTCACGAAACCATCACAATCACGTCTCAGATGACCCTAGAGTCATCATCGACAAACCAAAAGCAACATTCTATCTTAATGGAAATAGATTGCACATCCAAATTTTAGGCAAACACAAATATTCATTAGTGGAATCAAAGCCAGAACATGAAGTTAAAAAAACATCATCGACCAGTTAACCATCACATATCCAACGTTACAATATCAGACCGCGCTTCATGCCGTGAGCAACAGATTATGGTCGGCAACACCGTCGCCTCTATTGTCGTCACCTAGGGTACGAAAAACAGAGGCGAGTCGAGAAACCCGTGCACGCACCCTGCGGCGAAGGCGATGGGAGGGCGGCAGAGGCCACAGTCTCATCACACCGACGCAATAGTTGCCGAAAACGGATGACCAACCGGTGAGGGTGATGAAAACCGGTCAAGCACAAAACCCCAAAGCCTTTAGAAGACGATAGTCAGTCACCACTCACCGGAATGACCACATGCACTACACGCCGGCGTCGGATTTCATGCAAGTCGAAAAGGTTACCACCTCCATCGGCCGGAAACCCTAAAACCATCTTCATGAAATGCGTCGGAACCCTGAACCCAAAATTCAGATGCGACAACAAACAACGACGAGAAGACAGAAGACCACCGCTGTGGTGCAAAATCCCAATCACAAACCCATCTCTCTCTCTGAAGAAGAAAGTGAAAAGGGATTTAAAGAAGAGGGAATGAATAAGAAGAAAGTGAAAAGAGATTTAAAGAAGAGGGAATAAATAAGAAGAAAGTGAAAAGGGATTTAAAGAAGAGGGAATGAATAAGAAGAAAATAAAAAGGGATTTTAAGAAGAGGGAATGAATAAGAAGAAAATAAAAAAGGATTTAAAGCAGGTTGTACACATCGTATAAAAACCATTCGTTTACTTTTATGCACACTGCTTTTTAAATAGATAGGAGAATGTAATGTAATTTAATGTAATTTGTTTTTTTAACTAGCTAGTTTAACTACATAAATAGTTCATTTGAAGTCAAATAAAAATTTTGTTATAAAAGATTTTGAGCAATTGGTCCATTACTACTCAACAAAATCACACATGATTTGATGTGTAGATAATGATATGATGAATTAAAGAACAATCGAGAGGTCATGTTATTCGTAAACTTTAAGTTATTTGTGGCCTTGTGGCCTGTGGGCCATTTATTTAAGATTTTGTCACCACCAACCTTCAATTATTCTATCATTTATAAATTATAAATTAGAACGCTCCCATATGAGTTTTGTATTTATTATATTATTTTATAATCGTTTGAAAAATAAAAGTTGAAAATATGATTTACTACGGTGCAATACCTCATTTAAGTATAAGAATTCGACACGACTGTTTCACATATCAATATGTTGGATGGAATATAATTCGTGGTTGGAAGGAGTTTAACTACTTGTCTATTACGATGGTCCACTGTTTTTTCTTTTCATAATAATATTACACTAATAATATCGGTCCAAGTAATTTATTCTGTCTCTTTTACATAAACAAAACTAATGGAAGTAGTATAAAATATAAAAGTTGTTAATGTGGGCGCACTTTATTTTCTTTTGAATGATTAAAAGACTAATTTTCACATTGAATAAACTCTTAAACTGGAATTAAAAATAAACGTCCATGTAATCAATCACTCCATTTATTAGATCTTTATTTAAACAACTATATAATCATGCATTTTTGATTGTATGATTTCTTATTGCTATGGAATTAATTTTTTTTGGGGGGGGGGGGGGGGTTTGGATTGATTTGGTTCGGTTTTAACTTAAAACCGATATTTCAGTTTGTAGGTTTTTAAAACCATCGATTTCTGTTTTTCAGTTTGTTCGGTTTGGTTTTAGTTTTACCGTTTGGGCTTCAAGTTTTTTTTAAAGAAAAAATTGGTTCAAAGTAATGAATTAAGCTAGAAACTTTGAGCTTGCTTTATTTTTTGGATAAAACAATTATATATTTATATAAATTACTTAACATTAGAATTAACTGCAATTCATAAAATACAATAACAAAAAAGTCAATAAATCATATTAATTTACCAATTCAAATAATAAAGTTTAAAGATTATTTTTGAAACCTAAATATCAAATCTTTTCAAGATTAGCATAAATTAAATCGTAACCAATATGCTAATCATGTTTATAAGTGTATGTATACACCTCTAAATTTACAAGTTCAGCTGTATGGTTTTAGTTTGGTATTTTCTTTTTTTGTTATAAGCAAAACCGAAACCAAAACGAAAATCTGGTTTAAAAAAAAACTATCAAACCAAACCGTCGGTTTCTTATTGCTTTCGGTTTCGTTGATAATTGTTTTGTGTCTCAAACTCATCGTCGCCTCCGTGTCTACCAAACACCTTAGATAATGTGGTATTTCCTTGTCGCAAGCTACATGATACCAAAAAGAGGACGAAAGACGAAAGATAGAAATTACACATGTCTTTAAAGTAAACCTTTAGATCAATATACACCAATATTTAAACCCGATCAACCATGCCATACATCTTTGTGTTTGAACACAAACTAATTATCTAATAAAGAACTTTACTTGCATACTTGTCTGATCATTCTTAGAAACCCAATAATATAAAAAATATTCAAGTAAACTTCACTTTTTCTTTTTGTGATTTGACGTAAATAATGGTTTTCATCTAAATGTTTAAAAATCACAATTTTGCTCCCTGTGGTTCGCAATTCTTCTCGGATAACTCCAACCACTAACACCGTTATTTTATTCCGTTAAAAACAAATGCATTTTGGTTATTTTACTTATACGGGTTAATAATGTTATCTTTTTACTATATTGTATTTTAGAAGGATTGTTTCTGTAAGTTGGTTAAAACCCAACCCCCTTTTGGACCACCATCGTATCCACCTGACCACCCCTTCATTCCGGCCACAACCATCCCCTCCTACCACCAGTGGCGGAGCTTGAACATCCCCGTAGGGAGGCGGGGGCGAAATTAATTTTTAGGGGGGGGTTGAACTCGATATTTATATAAAATTTTACACTACCGTGCCAAAAACTTACACTAACGGACTAAAAATTAACACTACTGACTAAAAATTAACACTACCGTACCAAAAACTACAGCCCCCAACACCACCGCCCCAATACCACAACCATCATTGCCACCATAACACCGCCATCACCCCAATACCTTCTCAACCCTAAAACACTGACCCAAATTCTCATAAATAACCATCGAACCCACCCATCGAATCTCCTCACCCCCTTCCCACTAAAACCTAACCCAAATCACAAAATCAAAAAAAAAAAAAATACACCTCACCACAGTGGGGATCTAGGGTTTTGGTGGAGGTGGAGGTTGGCGGTGATGGATATGGAGGTTGGTGGTGATGGATGTGGAGGTCGGTGATGATGGATGTGTTAGTGTCAATGGTGGTGGCTGTGTTGGTGGAGGTGAAGGTTGACAGTAGTAGATGTGTCGGTGAAGGTAGAGGTCAATGGTGGTAGTTGTGTTAATGGTGGACAGAAACATGGGTGGTGGTGTAGAAGGTGGTGCAATGGTAATGGTGGTAGTCTTTCTCTCTTGATGGAGTTCTGATGGCAATGGTGATTATGATGGTGGTAGTGATTATGGTGCTGGTGGTTATTGTGAAAGAGGTGATATATTTTTGTTTTTATTTAGTTTGAATATATTGTGAAAACAGTTCCTTAACTAATAAAGTATGTTAATAAGTTACCATTATTAACTCTTATACGTAAAATGACCAAAATGTCTTTGTTTTTAACAGAATTAATTAACGGTGTTAGTGGTTTGGAGTTATCCGATAAAAATTACAAATCAAAGAGAGCAAAATCATGATTTAAAACCTTTAGATAAAAAACATCATTTACCTCAAACCATAAAGAGTAAAAATGATGACAAAATCTAAAAACATAAGAAAGTATACTAGGCTAGAGTATCTCATTTTTCTTGTGAAACCGAACACAAAAGAGTAAAGGTATCAAAGCACCCTCTACTTTCACCACCACTGCACCATCTTCCACCACCCCGTTACCTCAATCTCTACAACAATGACCTCAACAACACTCTTCCTACTAGCATTCTCCAACACCATACTCCTATCACTAGCCCACTACTCCTCCTCCTCCTTCTCCTCATCACCACCATCATCATCGTTGTCGGAGTGGAGATCCGCCAGAGCCACCTACTACGCCGCCGCCGATCCCCGAGACGCCGTCGGCGGCGCATGCGGCTACGGCGATCTGGAGAAGGCGGGCTACGGCAAGGCCACCGCGGGCCTCAGCACGGTGTTGTTCGAGAGAGGGCAGATCTGTGGCGCGTGCTTCGAGGTGAAGTGTGTTGATGACCTCCGCTGGTGTATTCCGGGGACGTCGATTATTGTCACGGCGACGAACTTCTGTGCGCCTAATTATGGCTTTCCGGCCGACGGTGGCGGCAAGTGTAACCCTCCGAACGCGCATTTTGTTCTTCCGATTGAGATTTTTGAGAAGATTGCGATTTGGAAGGCGTCTAATATGCCCATTCAGTATCGGAGGTATAATTGATGTTGGGTGTTTGGTTGTGACTTTGTTGAAATGATTTAGTTGCAATTGCTCAATTGGAATTTATGTTGATTGAGTAGATTTTGAAGGGATTGAGTTGATGGAGAACAGTCAATGTCATACCGTTGGAATTAGGTTTGGAATTGATTTGGTGATGGTCATCATGCATCAAGAATTAGCTTAGTTATCTACTTTATCTTACAATGTGAAAGAGATTGAATTGATGTTGGATAGCCTGAGTGCATATGCAATAGCATAGTGTTGGAAATAGGGTTGAAATTGATTTGTGATTATCATCATTCATCAAGAATTAGCTTGATTATCTGTTTTATCATAAGGAAGTTTGTTTTCTTAGATTTGGGTTGGAATTAATATGTGATGGTTATTAAGAATTAAGATGTATATAGATTTCGAATTCTGAGATATTGCATCTTTATTGACAGGATTAAGTGCAGAAAGGAAGGGGGAATGCGGTTTGCAATAGATGGAGCTGGAGTGTTCTTATCAGTGCTGATCAACAATGTTGCTGGTGCAGGAGACATATCGGCTGTGAAGATCAAGGGTTCAAGAACCGGGTGGCTTCCAATGAACAGAAACTGGGGGCAAAACTGGCACATAAATGCTGATCTGAAAAATCAACCACTTTCTTTCGAGGTGACTACTAGTGATGGATTAACTGTTACATCTTATAATGTTGCTCCAAAAGATTGGAATTTTGGCCAAACCTTTGAAGGCAAGCAGTTCCAATCTTGAATCATTTTTCTGTTTTCACATACTTGATGTCAAAGCATAGAGCTGAGTCTTTTTGTGGTATCCGTTGTAGACACTAGCCAATATCATGTAACATTGGGATTTTTACTTTCTTTAATTGTATAAAATAAAATTTTAATTTAAAAGGGTTCATTTTGTCTTTATATTTTGTCTTTTATTGAAAGAAAGCTTATCAATTATGATGATGTTAAACATAGCACAGAGTAAAACATGTGAGGGATGACAAAATCTTTGATGAATAGAGAATCTTTTAATTCTTCTAATGTCCCAGGTATTTTTACCAGGCCATCAAAGAGATTTTAATAATAATGTATACTTTAAAGCAGTACTAGACAGTTTCAAATGGTTTCATCCTCCCAAAATATATATTGTTACTCGAAAGCATATACAAATATGACATAATTTGCGTGTCATGGGACATGTACCTCAGAGGATACATATATAACACTGGTACCTATAAGTACATTAATGTCAGTCTCATAGCAAAACTTTGATTAACGGAGATTTATATGAAATTTGAATTGCTATTAGAATATACAAGTATTAACCTTTAAGAGGTGACACAATTGTAAGCGTTTGTGCATCTACTAGAGTTATCATGTTTGAAACAACTTCCTTTTGACGGCTACCTGTCCAGGAAAAACTGTATTTTGCTTAATCCAATTGGTTAACATTAATAGGGTCTTGTGAGTTTTCTGGCAAGTGTTAAAGAATAAACATAAGTATTTGCAAGTTGTAACAGTCATGCTACAAGACAAAATGATGAGATCATAAGGCATGTGAAAGAGGTAAAAGTTACCTTGCTGGGCATGGGCTGCATGTGCTCAAACTCTAATAGTTTCGGTGATTCAAGGGACCAGTAGACAATAGACCAGAAACTCTTCTATTTAAGAACAAACATTACAAATATTTTGCATGTAAACCATCTAATCAAACAGCACAGGATCATATATCACAAGAACATGGAACAAATCCGCCAACCGAAATCTTTTTCGTTGAAAAACTTTCATGTGAATATACTTGCAAATCCAGAGATGTCGTCTAAAAATACAAATTGTTCTAAATCTACAGAGTCAACTGTTACCGGAAACAAAAAAGAAAATTGAAACTCTATGCATGTAACAATAACATTGATACGTGTTGAATTAAAAGGAACTCATTTGGGACTTCGGGTTTCTGTTTTTTGGCACACACCAACTAATCCAAGATGAAAAACTTGCTGATACTGGTGTAATGTTAGCCTGCAGAAACATCAAGAACCTCAACTAGTATAACATTGTGATCAACCTTCATGAAAATCACTCATGACACAACATCATAGCTTTTGATGAGACTCAATAAGCAATGCATTCAGCATAACATGAACAGAAGCTTCATAAACCACATCACTATAATGCATCCCGTCTAATGAACAACCAACCCCACATCTACTACTCAACATCTCAACATCTAGTAATAATAAAGACCCACCATCACGGCGCAAGAGCTTGCTTTTATAAAGCTCTCGATTATAAGCACTGCACATCTCACGGGTCATTTTGACCCGTTTCTCCTCTGTATTCAGCAACCCATTTATCAACGTTGGCATACCAATCCAAAACAAATGCAGCGCCCGAGCAGAATCAGACTCCGCATCAAACTTACGCGACACTGGAAGTGATCTAAACAAAGAATCCCTAAGCAACTGTAACGAAACACCATAATCTGTATAATTTGTAAAGTGTAACATATGCCACAACCCTGAACCCATCACCAACACATCAGGGTAAGTATGATTTCGCGTAAACTCTGTAACAAAATCAGTCAGATTCGTAACATAAGGCGACCACAAAAAGTCCAATTTCAACCCAATTTCCTCAACAACAATATGATAATCACTATGCCTCTTGAACAAATCATCATGAATCGATTCCATCTTATCAGAACCCAAAATCAAATCCAACAACGACACTGTAAACAACCGCGCCTGCGAATCACCAGCGACGACAACCCAAGACCCATTTAACAGATCCGAAACATCGACCCGACCCAATTTCTGGAAATCACAATCATAAGATCCAGAACTGTTATCCCAATTCCACCAAAACCCATCAAAATTCGACCGAAAAGCAACATCATTTAGCAACGAAATGCACGAATCTCCACGATCTTGTTGAAACAAAACAGTGGGTGCTTGAGGGAAGAACGAAGGGAAGTAAGGAATAAGGTGAATACATACAGCAAGAGTGATGAACAGAGCACCGCTAAAGAAGAGAACTTTATTACGACTGAGATGCCATCCCGCCATACCCATTGGCACAAACAACACTACACAGGCCGCCATTATCCCCAATTGAACGGCCCCAAAGAACATCTTCTTGACGATCGAATCGATGGGTGTTCGATTTCTATCTGTTTTCTTGAATTGATCTGTGAAAGACGGTTGGTGGATGGTGATTGATGGTTGTGGTTTAGGGTTGGAGTTGGTTGAATTGGGACATTGGATTGTGAATGAAGGGAAGTTTGATTGATATGGTGTAACAGATGATGAAGGTGAAAGAGGGGTGGATATGGTGGGATCTTTCGATCTTTGAGTTGATTGCAGAATCGATCACCGACTGTTGTTGGAAATTTACTTAAGGGGTGTTTGGGATTGAGTTTGAAAAGTCCTTTTTGACTTTTGGAGGGGTAAAAAGACGAAAATACCCTCCAAAAGTCACAAGAAGTCAAGATGGAGTAACTTCTGCTAACTTCTGGAGGGGTATTTTCGTCTTTTTACCCCTCCAAAAGTCAAAAAGGACTTTTCAAACTCAAAGCCAAACATGCACTTAATTAATTCGTTGATTTACTGTTTAGAAGATGATCCAGAAGGATGTATACTCGTTTGACGATGAAGGGGTCCAAATCGGCAAATTCTGTACCGATTCGATGACTCGTCATGGGTCATGGATCCAGCCCATTCTAATGTTAAACTTGACCCGCTTTTCGGTTTCTGGCCCATTACATGCAGCCCAATTATCGGCCTTTCTCCCCAAAAAGAGGTTTCCAAATTCCAAATGAGTTTGTGCAAAATTTCCCTCGGGTTTGGGTTCGGGTTCGGGTTTGGGTACGGACGTTGTTATGTCATACATGGTCTGATTACCTGAAATTATATACTTGTTTATCCGAACTATAAGTCCGTAAACACATTAATTTTAATTGTTATTCTCTCTTAACTCTTGTTTAGTGATGCTTCATTTTAATAGCTTTACTATGTGAAATGTAATGTTTTTAGGAATATGTATTTTATGCTATTGATTACACTTTAAGTTTTTATGTTGTAGAGTATGAAAATATCTTTCGGATGATTTTTAAATCATCTTGAAGTTACATCTTATAGATATTTCAAACTTTTTTTGATAATGATTATATGTTTCTGCTTTATCATATTTGATTCATTGCAATTGTTGAAAACATATAATTATATGAAAAGTAGAATAGCAAGAAAATAGTCCTAGTAATCCTAAAGAGCAATTATTTAAAAAAAATTGTAGGCATACCTTATATATTTGACCGGATAACATTGTCTTTTCAACTCAAGTTCATATATGATATTTCATTTTTTGCTGGTGTTTTTAGGTGACTCAAGTCTACAATGTCAAAACCAGTGTAGACGGTTAATATCATATTTCATAAAGATTCATTTGACTATCCTAGATAGTTTCAAACTTTCAATTGCTTTTAAAAGAAAGCATAATAGCAATATAGCTTGTCGTAATCAGGTACTCGCGTTTGATTTGAGAGGCTTGCTCAAAACTAGTTAAAAGCACATTGCCCTACTTTTTCTAAAGTCGTGATGTCACCGTATTGACCTAGAAGGCATACCTAATTGAAAAGGATATAGAGTCGATCACATAATTTAACAGGTTTATTAGTTAAATTAACTACTGTGGACCATGTACAAAATTTTAAATTAAACAAGGGAATTGATATTTAGATATCCCAAAATTATAAATCAACACTCTAAATTTATATACGTGTCATATAGCTCTATACGCGTCGTATAAGAGTCGTATAACCCCTCAGACAACCCCCTGAATTTTTCCTCGTAGTCAGTGTCAAAATTTGATTTACGCGTCGTATAGCCTTATATGTGTCGTATAGGGCTATATGGGGCGTATATCCCTCTGACAGCCCCCTTGAATTTTCCTCATTTGCAGTGTTTTTTTACCTCATACGCCGCGTATTGTGCTATACGAGACGTATAGAGAGGTATCGATTTATAATGTGGGGTGTCTGTATATTAGTACATTTAAACAAACATTACTCAATTTATTGTAACAACCGGACAATAAATATACGTTTAATTTAACTAATGAAACCTGAATTGTTGGTACCCGTTGGCATCTGTTTGTTAATCATCTTTTATAAACACTACGGAGTACGATTCAAATCATGTATCCAAAAGCTTACTCGAATTATTGGTGGTACTTCCAAACATTAAAAAATATAGAGTAAATTGTCATTTTCGTCCCTGTGGTTTGGTGAAAATTGTCACTTTCATTCAATAGTTTATTTTTTCACATCTGGGTCCCTGTGGTTTACAAATCTTGTCAGATTCATCCAGTTCGTTAACTCCATCCAACATTCTCCGTTAAATGAAGGGTATATTGGTCATTTTACATATATGTTTTATTTTTTTATTTTTTAAAACCTCATTTAATATATTCCCTTTAAATAAATTGATATTTTAGTCCCTGTGGTTTGACATGTTTGCCTATTCAGTCCAAAAATCCCACCACCTTGACATAAAACACCATATCACCACCACCCGTGATGGAACCACCATGTAGACGTAGGGTACAAATAACCCACACAAGACTGGATACCCGAACCCAAAAGCCCGACCCATGTGGGCGGAACGGGTAAGCCAGCAGGACACGTTGTTTTCATTGTGCGTAGGTGTGAAGCTTCAGAGAGCATCGGTGGATCAAAGTAGGGTTTGATATGCATTTTCGAAGTGGTATGTTAGAAGTCCAATATTGATTGTCGATTTTTAGGGTTTATATGGTAGCGACGATCCGATGTGCGTGGTGGTGGTAGGCGCTCTGGTGTGGTGTTGGTGGCTTTGTGATGGGGTGGTGGCGGTGGTTCGGTGGTTCCTGTGACTGGTAGTGGTGTGGCGGTTATTTTCGGACTAAATTGGCAAATACGCTCAAACCACAGGGATTAAAATAGCAATGTATTTAAAGAATATATATTAAATCAGGTTTAAAAAAAGAAAAATAAAAACATATATGTAAAATGACCAATATACCCCTCATTTAACGGAAATTTTGGATGGAGTTAACGGACTGGATGAATATGACAAGATTTGTAAACCACAGGGACCCAGATGCGAAAAAACAAACTATTGGATTAAAGTGGCAATTTTCACCAAACCACAGGGACGAAAATGACAATTTACTAAAAAATATATTTTTAAAAGTTGACCATTTCCTTATACAACATGTTTTTTATTCTCTTTTGTTCATGAAAAATTTCCTCGCGCTTTGAATACACTATCGGTGCGGTTTTATTGCACGATTTTAAGGTCAAATCGCGAGGCTAACTGTTAGTAATGGTTCTTTTATTATCAAAATCTAAAATTGAACAATTAATTTGAAGTACAAAATCAAATTGAACAAAGCCTTGTTATTGTTCATTTATTAAGGAAATGAGTTTGTTCATTAGTTGTTCACAAACACTTGATAAGCGAGATTTATTGTTCGTGTTCATTTATTAACAAAATAAATTGTTCATGAACTATTCATGACCACTTATCTAACATAAATGAACAAAAATAAATATAATACAAAAGTTTGTCAATTTTTTAACACAAAGCTAACAAAATTATCTGAACCTATTTAGACATAATTATAATTAATATAAAAATTAAAAAAAATTGTCAAACTCTAGCATAAAGTGAAGCTTAAAATAGTAATATGAGGATGTTGATAGATCGAGACATATAACATAACTACAATTCATATTTTAAAAGCTTAAAACTAGTAAATAAAAATATAAACTATAAAATCTTAAGATGAACCGACATAAAAGAACATATTAATATTCACGAACATAAACGAACGAAATAAACATATTTATTTTGTTTTTATTCATTCATTTATCAAACTAACGAACATAAACGAACTCCCACCGTTTGGTTCATTGTTAACGTTAAATAATTCTATTTAGAAATCGTTTCACTTATATAACACTTGAAATAACTGATGGATGTGAAAATTGAAAGTATACTTTCTTTGGATAGGATCTCCGATCTCGAGGCTCGTTCATTGATGAATTGTAAAAAATACATAATAAAATTGATATTTTAGCTCTTAACACATAATGAACTTGATATTTTAGCTGTAAAAAACACATAATGAACTTGTTATTTTAGCTCTAAACAGTTTACATAGTCTTTTTTAAGCTCATATTATACTTGTCAGGATTACTTACAAGTGTTTTCAATTAATACGCGGTTATTCTGATGTTTAGTCATCGTTATCATCTTAAAATTGAGTTATATACGTCTTTTACAGTTATCGTGTTTAATAGTTTATCATTCTTTTGAAATCGCATCTTTATTCTGTTCTATTTGGGCTAAGATTCAAGTGGCATTATTTAATTTCTGGACAGAAAAGAGACATTGGGCCAACAACCTTTCGGCATATAATTCAATATAAAATAATTGTTTCTTCGTTACTGTTTAATTATTATTATTATTATTATTATTATTATTATTATTATTATTATTATTATTATTATTATTATTATTATTATTATTATTATTATTATTATTATTATTATTATATACAATATAATCTCTTCTGTTTTACGTTGATTAAAAGGATTAAACATAAACCTATTTCTAAATCCTTATAATTATTTATTAATACTTATGTATTCAAATTTATTTTGCTTAAAAACTCAAGTTATTTATCAAGCAAAATTTTATTACTTCATTACACATTTAGTTATCATTCAACTTTAAAGTTAATTCGAAAAGCATTTTAATAACTTGTTATTTATGTTCTCGTCCCTACGTTTACATGCATGTTCATACCTCTTCCTTTTGTTATGAGTTTAAGATATTTAATAAGCTATTCAAATTATGCTTTCCTTGCTTTCCTACATATATGCTTTTAAATGATTAATGTTGAGCACAAAATGATTATATCACTAGCATATAAAATAATAAAGAGTGTGGGATACATCATAGATCATACATAAAATCCGAGATGATATTATATGGAGCTACGAGGGAAGGTATTACAGGTTTTACACTTTTACCAATTACCACAAGGATCCTCAAAATTCATAGTCTATGACATCATGTCTAAGCTTAATTTATAAACCTTTAAGGTTTTGTAGTTATAATTTGATAAATATATGATTTAATCATGACTTTAAGTTAAACCTTTAAGGCTTTGTGGTTATAATTTATCTATTTTAGAATCATGAGTTTAAGTTTCAAACCTAAAGTTTTGTAGTTATAATTTTATTTGTTTTAGAATCAGTTTAAGTTTTAAACAACATCATTAATAATAATTATTTTTGTGGTAGCAGGTACTGCGAGCCCTCTGTCCCACGCATATAACCAGTTCGCATGGTTCACCGGTTCCACCTAAAACTCTCATTTGTTGAACTGAAAAAGCCAAATCATCTTTTTTTAAAGACAGAATTAGTTAAAATACAAAAGGAACAACTACAGATACACAAGCTTATAGAACTATGCCACGAATATAGAAATCACACAATCTATTCCAATCAATACTTTGAAATTTCAATATATTTTTAACCCATAAAAAAGCTTCATCCTTGATGTCCTCAATCGATTTGTTGATCGGGATAGAAATTATTGTTGAATATAATCTTGTTTCTTCTTTTCCAAATGCTCTAACATGTAATGAATAATAGCAATGATTAATTTCGAGCAATCCTTAGTAACTTGAAATCTTGAACCGTATACAAAATATCCAGAATTTTGCCAAATTTATTGGACCGAGAAAATTTCTCCTTTATCATTAACTCGTTACATTTTTTTAAACGACTCATTTGATGTTAGTATCACCAAGTTAGTAATATTCACCCATGTCAAGTTTTGAACCTTAGACCTTCAAAATAAGCAAAAACTCCCACTTCCCCCTTGACCAATAGTCCAAGAGATCTTGGTCCTTATTTCGTACATGCATTGACTTGTTAAGAAGCCCCCCCCCCCCCTCAAGCTATTGATTTCTTCAAGTTCTTGGTTTGATTGCGGGTCCCTTCATATTTCTAGCCTCAGTTGATTGTGTATCCTGTTTTCGAGTAGTAGTATGTAATTTCGGTGGTTTTTACCTAAATATGATAGAGTTTTTGGCTTCTAAGTTCAGAGCTTTTCGTTCGACATATTAGTGACCTACTTTTAATATTGGATGTTGGGTGTCGAATCCAATAAATAAAATATTATAATGTGAATCTACCGTCACAAACACTAAGAATAATATGAGTGGAAGTAGGATTTGTGTCCTCAGGGATACGGGTTAATCGAGTTTATACCAAAACGATTTAAGTTTAAGTACACTTATTATTAGAACAAAATAAAATAGGGGGATTTTAATAAAAACAATAAAAATAGAAAAAATATAAAAGTAAAAAAGTTACAGCATGCTGACACAATCGTGTCAAAACTACAAAAGAAATCATGCGCGACCGTGTTAAGGTTCTGTTAATAAAAGTAAAGTCGATTTTTTATGACAAAAAAATTATTAAAACTAATAAAATTTGAAGAAAAACCAAATTTTATAAAATAGTTTTAACACAAGGGTTATTTCTTGACTTGATCTGGATTATGATCATTAACGATTAAGGTGCAATAATCATTTATGTAAACGATTTATATCGATATTAGACATCACGTCGTTCGGACATCCCATCCATCTAATGTCTAACCAAACGCGGTTTGTTGATTAGAGTCAACCCGTTAATCTAAGCTCACGTCGTTCGGATCTTAGCGTGCGGGTTGTAGTGATAGAAATATCGACAATAGTTAAACACTCACGCCGTTTGAAATGTTTAACTATATTGAATGACTTTATAATGATTTGGGTTCATAGACAAATGCAAAACATTATTTGTTCCTTTTATCAAAAAGTAAAACTTGATTATGGTTTTAAAAATTAAAAGACTTTATTAGAAAAATTAATAAGTTGATCAGGTTTATTAACAATCTAATATATACCAAAGTAGATCCTGTTCAAGATCAAAAATCATACAAACAAATAATTCAAATAAACAATCACATAAACGTTTCACATAAGTTATGAATCAAAATCAAGAACCAAACTCAAGTGTTAAAATCTAAAATTGATTAGCGTGACATGGTGGCTAGATCGGTGAAGCTAAAATTATAAAAGAAAATCTTAAGACCGAAAACAAAACAATCTATTCGTTGTTTGAGAAGTAAATCTTCAGTTAATGAATTCTTCTTAATCCGTTCGTGAACTTCAAAGCACCAAAAGAAATGAATATTCTTATGTTGATCCCCTTTCTTCTTAATTTGTTTTTAATAAATAGATGAGATTTGAAATTTTAAATCCCTAAGATTTGGTGAAGTTGTTAAAATCAATGCTCATATGACTTTCAAGAGTTATCTCCAACTTCTTTGATTCAAAAAATTAATATAACACTCTTTATCTTTTCAAGTTTTCCCAAATCACCCTGGTCTTTAATATTCTTTCAAGCTTCCATCGATTTTTTTATGTTTTAAACCCTCACAACTGTCTTTCACTTAAAAAACAACAAAATCCATTCGAAGTAGACTCTACTCTACCTAAACAACCATTACACAAAATAAACGAAAATACGTCTAATAAATGCATGATATGAAATAAAAACGTATACTAAAACAATGATAAATAATGCTTAAAAATACTATTAACATTGGACTCGCTTCATATTTGAATCTATAGGAATTCCAAAGCATGTGAAAGAAAATTTGCTAAATTTGCAGCTTATTACTCCGTATATCTGTCATGACAATAGTCTCCTCCTCATTTCTTCACATCCAATTTACATTGTTTTTCTTCTTGTTTACCGTTAGGCTTGATATAATGTATAGACATCTAGGAATCCAGTTAACGTTCATCATTTGCAGTTAACCACTCGTCAACGAAGATCACATCATTCAGTCATTCATAATCACGCAAGTGGGTACTATTAGACTGTTCACAACGCTACAGCTCATCCTTCTCGCACAGTCCTAATCAGCATGCCACATCAGCTTTCCACTGATCAACTCCACCCATTCTTCCCACAAACACTTTTACCTCAACACTATTATTCCCACAAACACCTTTATTTTTCCACCTCATATTTTCTTTTTTTATTTACTTTAAATAAAGATATTTAAATTATTATAAATATATTTAATTAAATTTAATAATGAAATTAAATATCAAATGATCAAGTGAATACTTAAATTAAGTAATTCTAAAATATAACAAATTAATAATATTTTAAAATATAAAAAAATAAACTTTAATTAATTAGTTTAGTATTGTTAAATAAAAAATTAGATTTTTTTATTTAGTTAACACATTTTAATTAAAATATTATACTTAAATTGTTATTTTAATTAAAAGATTTATAATTTTTTATTAAAAACGTTTTAATTTAAATCAATTAAAAATCATTTTATAAAATGGAGTCCACCACTTTATTTATATTTTAAATTAGTTTTAGAGAGGTGGGGCCCACCACCAGCATTTTTGAACAGCCCTTAAGGAAGGACGGATGCCCTCCCGGTCGTCTCCCTCATCGTCGCCCTTCCGGCGGATGCGGTTCACATCGGCGACGGGCCGGCCATGGGCGCCGCGATGGGGACGTTCTTAGAGCCATTGTTAGAAAAAATTTTATTGTCAATGTTTAGAGTCAAATCTTTTTCTATATATTTTTTCTCATGAAATTATTACACTAACTAACAAATACCCATTTGAATGTTTCGCCTAATTATGACACATATAGCAAAACCAATTACTTAAAGATGATAAATCTAAATAGTCTCTAATTAAATTACATCTCGAAAGGGTAAATCCTCCTGATTAAAATTTATGTGATATAATCTATACTTAACCAACAAAATTAATATGAGATATATACCTTTTTAAAAGTAATACTTGAGTTTCAAAATTAAAACTAAATATTATAACCATTTTACTATTTTCTTTCTTCTTACACTTCAAATTAAATAGTCGACACATTCTCTTACGATTGGATATACATGCATAGGTGGATCCAGAAATTTACTTTTATTGAGTTACTATTTTAGATGTTTTAATTTCATAAAAGTGGTCATAAAATTTCTTGGTGGGGTTCGGGTCATGTCAGGTTGGCATTATAAAAATACTATACAAAATGTTGCAGAAAAACTTGTCGTTGCAATTGATAAAATTAATGATAATTTTAGTAAATGAATACTCAATATTTTGTCTTGTTTATGCTATCTTTTTGGCAAGACTACTACTTGTCACATTCATATTGAAAAATCTTGTTATCTTCTCTCATATTAATAGTGTAATTAGTAGCGGGACAAAAAAGCTTTTAACTTGAGGATCAAAATAATATATAAAAAAATAAATAAAAATAATAAATTAACTAGAATTTTAACCTAAATTAAATAACAAGTAAATTAAGTTAAACAAAATAAATAAATGTAATAATTTAACTTACTAAAATTAAAAATAATTAAAATAAAGTTTTAAGCTAAATTAAACAAGTAAAGATAAATAAATAAAACTCACTCAGAAATTAATCATTATTAAGTATTTTACATATATAACATTAGAAGTAAGTTTAGATAACTGTAAAAATGTATATGCATTGACTATACAATTTGTAGACAATAAAAAAAGACAAACTAAAGAATACCTACCGGTAAATACCAAATAGATACTCCAATATTTATTGCAAGTTTTTCAGCTTTTGTAAAAAAAAATTAAAATTCTTGAGAACTTTTTGTTTCACTGTTTTTTTTCTTCAACTTAAGTTTGTATTCCTTTTATCAAAATAAATCTTATGAAATCACCAACCAAAAAAATATTGTTGTCACTCGAAAACTCATACATACATTTCTATATATTCGCAAAATTCAATATATTCCGGTGAGTCCGGTGATTTTAGTGTCAACTACATAGGTCCTCTCCTGTGTAGTTGTGTAAAGAAACACATAATAATTTTAAAAATGTTATTTTGATTGTAAGTTGCATGATTAGAGCATTCACACCCGTTTACTCATCCTCATCTTTAATTATACTTTTAAAACACTATTTTTTCATTCTCATTTTCAATTAAATATTATCTTTTCTCTCTTATTCATTTACAACCACTTTTAAAAATATTTAAAAAATTATATTTGTTGAACAGTGTTTTTTTAGTATAAGGATGAACAGTGATATTTTTAGTGATATTTTTTTTATCCTTCACTCATAACTATCTTCTATAATATAAAGAACATACTCATATAAAATTTAAAATCTACTATGAATGCTCTTAGAGAAAGTTTGCATCAATATTAATATCATTATTTTCTATTCGTAAAACAAGAAAATAAGAAAACCCATAATTGGATAGCTTGGATCATGCTTTAAGGAATATATCATATCAATATATTAGAATATGTGTGTACAGTATACATATCTATTGATGCATGTATGTGTGTGAAATATACATACAGTGGGGCTGAGGTTAAGAATACAGATTACAGAAGAAAACATAAAACTGATAAAAGAGGAAAAGCACAAAAAGATTGATTCATGGAAAGGAAAAGAAACAACAAGACCAAGTGGTTCCCACACATAACTTCTCCTGCTTTGACACGTCGGATGCCCTCCCCCCCTTCACGTGGCAAAAGCCTGGACCCACACCTTTTCCAGATCTCTTCTTATTAAGTACAGTTATATTTATATTTCTTTGGTCATTAGTTGGTTTCTTTTTATTTAAATAAACTAGGTTTTTTTTCAACGGCTAATTAAATCACTAACGTGTCACTGATCCACCGATAATCTTTATTACTTAAATATGAAACTTGAAATCATTCTCAGAACAAAAGTCACATTAGGTGACAAACCCTCTTGTCCGCTAGAACCTTTTTTTATTTTTATCAAATGTGGGACTTGAACAGAAACAATAAATAAGTACACATCAATTCTCAAATGTTTCATCTTACATGATGGAATTTATAAACATATGTCCATTTGTTTTGAATATGTACAATTTTTTTATTTTTAAGGTTATTTAATAAACCTACAAAATCAAAACTAAATAAAAAAATATATTCTATACTTAATTTTTTAACCGAACACACACTTTGATACTCTCCACTCAAAACATACTATACTCTTAAATTCATTACACTTGTACTCTATAGGATTTAAACCTATAATCTTTGATTGTGATGCACACAAATTTGCGACCTAAATATCCCATTGACGACCAAAAACAATCTAGTCTATATATCTATTTGAGTTCATAATCAACATGTTTTCAAAGCTAGAAGTTAGTTATTACTTTTTAAGTTACACACATATGATATTTTGAAAACCATTGTTTCTTCCCTACAAGATAGAGAGTTTTTAGTAACGGAACAACTTGTCGAAACACCCTCAGTAAATTAAAAGTGAGATCTGTTAGAGATCTGTTAGTGAAGGTTCATTGAATAACATAGCATGAGTAGAGAATTCTATGACAGATCACCAGCGAAAACATAAGCTACACCTATCATAGAATTCTCAGCGACAAATTAGAAAATTGTGTAAATGAAGTAAGGTGGCATGTAAGATAAAAGTTTTAACTTATAGTTGGTAATACCTTTATGTTACGGGTTTTTACATGATTACATTTTCTGGTTGGTCACCAGCATGTTGTGAGCTGCAAAAGGAGTTCACATTATGTTGTTTTATCCGTCAAAAAGTAGTTAACAATGTAATATTCGGATAAACTAATTATGTTGATTTCACTCTAGCTATATGATGTTGAAAATCAAACTTTAGATACAAAATGAAATTCATAGAGCGGGGTACCAGCTCGAATTTAGTGAACAGATATGTAATACCTTTTTTTATCATTTGTTAAGTAAACATTATAATTAATTTAGTTTCATCTAATTAGTGATCCATAATTGTAGCTATTAACCTTGATTCAAGTTTCTAATATAATGTTACTTTTATTATTTGACATATTTATTATTAGTTCTTAAATAATTAATAAGCATTATAATATTGTATAAATAGGCATTGAATCATGAAGTTTGGTTGAAACTAATGAGTCTTCTTATTCTTATATATTAATTTTCTATATCAACATAGTGAAAACGTAATTTCCTACTTAAAAATATCTTTATTTCATTTTTATATGTATGTATGTGAGTATATGCATTTATGGTATTATACGTTTACCTTTGATACATAGCTACATCTTTGTTACGACATTTAAGCTGATCTTGATAACCTAATATTTCTTTTAGTACATGTTAGCTACTTTGTTAGCATTTTTGGGACTGATTCAAACAGTACGTAACCACTCGATCGATGCACGATCGGATCATGGATCCTCTATGCGCCCTCTGTATCACCACCTGTGTATGAATTTAGTTGGTTTGATAGTGCTACTTGATGGTTCATATATATTGTTCAAAAACTCTAGTCTAATTAAGCTTTATCATTAGAGCGTTGTGATGAGAGTTCTTTGTTATAGTAGAAAATTTTAAATGCACTTAATTTTTATTGTTTGCCATACAACGCGTTTCCTCCATTTTCTTGGCATATACTTTTTAGTATCACTATCACTCTATGTTCCACTTGTAAAAGATTTATATTTCTTATTTATTCTTTTTCTTATGGCCAATGGGAGCCTTGCAAACTTACGAGCCACCAACTCACCTTCTTTAATATCACTTGATGGCATATTTTCTTATTTGAAGGCATTCTTTATCCATTACTTCAGTCTTTATAGATATAGTTTCATATAAGTTCATACATCTTTAATTTATCAATATCCACATATTCTTCACTAGTTGTCGATCACTAGCTTTGACTATGTTTAGGATGAAAGTCCTGCAAGTACTTTCTTATGTAATAAATTTTGAAATACTCCATAACTATTGCATTCATACTAGAAACAATGTCCTTAAATATAGCATAACTTATATCAAATTTTCATATATATTCTGAGATGATATCGTTAGACGACTAATTTGATGCTGCATTCATTTACATGAATTATTTTGATGCTCAAAATATTTTGTAAACAATGAAAATACTATTTATATTATGTTTTAAATGATCATATATATTTTATGACTAAAAACAGTGCATATTTGATCATTTATGGCTAAATGTTCTTTAGGAGACATACCGGTAGCAAAGTGTTAGTATTTCTCAATTAAAAAGTTTTAAGTTCAAAAAATTAAGGCTAAATTAAATATATCACTACAGAAATAGAAATACTGAAAATAATATCATTAGAATTGAATGAGAAAATGAAAAAGCAAAAAGTGAGTAAAGATAGGATGGAAGTACATGTAATATTTTGGTTGTCGGTGGATATGCAAAACCCAAATGAGCATGTGAAAGCGACGTTTCTAGAACGCCGCCAAGAATAGTGTCCCCTTATTCTTCTACCACAAAAAACAACGACTAGAAACTTCCCTAAACGAAATAGAAACACAGGTTTCACCACAGGATCAAGTCTAACTTCAACTTAATTAATTAATTGATATATATTACCCTCTATCTCCACTTCAAGTTTTATATTTTAAAGCTAGGTTTTTATTTCATGAGTAACTTTTTATACTTTAGTTGGACTCATTTGTTGTTTATTTATTTGATTTTTTATATGCATGTATACCTATTTTTATATAATTAAATTTTACTGATCCATCATCCTCCTCTACCAATAAAGCCGACAATCTCATGATTCGGTCGATAATAAAATGTTCAAAAATGAAGAGATAAAATGTACAATGTGTTTTTGTGAATGGAACGGTAATAGATGAATGGAATTTTATTAGCAACATATAACTAGGAATTTTTTTACATGTAAAATTACATAATCACCCCTTTTAGTGATAGATATTTAACATCTTAAATTAATGAAGTTAATATTTGTGGATGAAAATGATAAGTTTTTAAAATATTGTAGAGCCAGATGTAAAAAAATTTTTTAATGAAAATTACAAATATGATTAAATCACATTAAGAAAAACAATAATTTACTCTTTATTTCTTCCAACGTATGATGTAATGTATATTATTGTTTATTATGTAGTTATTTTTCAACTCTATATCTTCTTCTAATTTACTTGGTAGAGATTATAGAAAAAACTCTATGATATCAACTCTATACCTTTTATCAACTTTATACCTTTTATCACCGGTGCTCTCTTTCTGTAATAAGTAGATAGAAACTCTATATCTTCGATCTATATGAAGTTCATTCTTAAAGCTTATTTGAATTAAGTATGTAATTCCTTGTTAAGGAATTCAATAATCTTCAAAATTATAAATATAGGGGGGGATCGACCAATATGTTTGTTTGATTTACGTGGGCTATTACATACATACAAAAACTTATTATACATGCATGCATACCTACCTCATAATACACATACATACGTACATATACACATATATACATATATATAAAAAATATTATTAAAAATAATTGATTAATATACATAATTATACAATAGCGCCGCCGCCGACGATGACGATCACCACAATACCAATATGTTGTAAAAGTTATATGAATAAAATAATGTGAGAGTGGTTATGGGTTATCGAAACAACTAATAAGTTACAGTCATGAAAAATAGATTCTTGCATAAAGTTTAGAGTAAAACCGTATAAATCAGTTCGTGAATCGATTCGACCCTGGCCTCTCTTGGTCTGTATAAAGCGGGATTAAGTCAAGCACCGAGTATATTTTTTTATATGAATAAATTGACGTTAATTTATACAATTAATTTATTAGAATTTCCCATATATCTCTGAAGTGTTGTTATGTCTGAAACTTTGGTAAGGAATGTTTCCGAAAACTTCTGACACTTTTGTGTCTCTTTGCCGACCATAATTTCATTGTCATCAAATTGTGGTTAAAATTAGGGCTTTTGCTTAGAGGAATTTTGTAGGAAAGTTGTAAAAATCCTTAATTGGACAAAATTTTATTTGTCAAAATTTATTTATGTAGATAAATATTCCCAAGTATTGTGAACAGTCTGTCTATACTATACCTAGCTAGCTAGGATATTTGTATATTAACACAGATTATCATATCATATAATTATTTAGAGAGAGAATTGAAGATGATGGAGGAGAAGACTCACAAAAGAGAAAAAGCATCAAGCTAATGAAAAAAACAAATTTATTTAAAGATAAAGTGTTCCTACCCCATTTGCTTTCTCTCACCTTCTCTTTTTCTCCTATCAAAAACCCTCAAACACCCACCCCTTCATTCCCTCCCTCTTTCTTCCTCATCATTTCTCCCTCTACATCTTCTTCTTCTTCTTCCCCTAAGGTCTCTCTCTCTCTCAAGACTCTTTCTCTCTCTCTCTCTCTCTATATATATATATATATATGTATGTATCTATAGGTATGTAATGCTAAATTCTTGATGACTAATATTAACCTAAATCAACTTCAATTCTCAATTGTGCAGTGTTTTAACGTCTTCTTAATTTCTGGGGACAACCAGACAGTTAAGCTTACAAATACCTATCCGAGACGTCGTTTTCGATCTGGTTATAATTAACCAGAGGAAGAAGATTAAAGATTCAAGATTATTCAATCCAAGAGAAATATATTGTAGACGTATAATATCTACATATATAATATTATGGCCCCAGTTTCATTGCCTCCTGGCTTCAGGTTTCATCCCACCGATGAAGAGCTTGTTGCATACTATCTCAAGAGGAAAATAAATGGACATAAAATAGAACTTGAAGTTATCCCAGAAGTTGATCTTTACAAGTGCGAACCATGGGATTTACCAGGTATATTTATATATACAGCATGCATGTCTTCATGGTGATCATGATGAAATTTTCCTTTGTAGTTACTGTTATGAAAAAATATATATTTTCATTCTAATCGAATTTAGGTTGCTTTCTAGTTTATACAAGCATCACAAAATATTCTATAACTATAATAGTTGTTTTAATTAGTTGTTTATACATTATATCTTTGTAATATAAATACAGGATCATATATGTAATAGTTCAATACATACATATCTTATTTTTATGCATGGTCTATGGATAGAATAATTTTAGTTTATACTTGATCAAGTATAACCAATTTTCCGCATTTGTATTACAATAATACAAAAGAAAAAAGCATGAATAAAAAGCAATATGATCATGAACACAGTTTTAGTGTAAGGGAAGAGATCAGTACTATAAATAAGGATTCTTGTCAAAGGGTCTTTCAATAATATTCTTTCGATTTCATCTCTATTTTTTGTTGCCAAAGGCAAAAAGATTGAAGGTTCTCCAGTGTTCTTTACGCGTGCTTCCACCTAAATTGCCCTTGCTTAAGATTAATTATACAGCCCAATAATTAAAAAGGTTTAGGCAATAACATTATATTTTATTTGTTAAAAATTTATATGGGCATATAATCTATATGTATACGGGAAGGGTTTATGGGGAAATATCAAGTCATGGAAAAATTACAAAAAGTAAAAAGTTACGTATATGTAAGTATGTTATATATGTATAACTACGGGTTATGTATACATAATCTACTATTCATTCTTTTGTGATTGAAGGGATTTATATTAAATATAATATATGATTACTTAGAATAATATTGAAGTTATAATTTACTTAAATACGACTTTTTATACAAGTAAAAAAATAAATTATCATAAATTTATGATCAAGTAGAGGTGATTTTGTAACCCACTAATTAAAAGGTTTAGTTACGTGTAAACATTATATTTTTTATTTGCTAAAAAATTATATGGCTTGTAATCTATATGTATATATACATGTTTACACATATATGTACAGATACAAGACCAGTCAAATGTGAATGTAACTTTTAAGATCAAAACCTGAACATAAGATCACATCATGATGATTGTGAGTTACTTAAAAAAGTAATTAATATTCAAAGGAATTAACTCATTAAGGTGGCCCCTACACCTTTTAAACTCGTATAAGAACAAATTTTAGTGATTAGCTGACAAGATTGAAGTCAAAAAAGCAAATTAAAGAGGAAAGAACTTGAATACACTTAACTGTTCATCCAAAGATAGATATGATAACCAGTTAACCACCTTTTACTTTCTTTTATATATTAATTTCATCAAATCTCATTTTTTGATGCATAAGTTTATATTATTTTTGTATGGGTTTATTTTGACTTGCAATGATATGTTCAGCTCTACATTTCTTATTTTTTCCTTTAAAATTATACCGGGTATATTTGTTTTTTTACTTCTTTCTACAATAGGAAAAACATAACATGTTCATCCAATTTGTTTTCAGGGAAGTCGCTATTGCCAAGCAAAGATCTAGAATGGTACTTCTTTAGTCCAAGAGACCGTAAATACCCAAACGGATCAAGGACAAATCGAGCCACGAAAGGTGGTTACTGGAAGGCGACGGGCAAGGACAGAAATGTAAACTCACAATCTAGGGCCGTGGGGATGAAGAAAACCTTAGTTTATTATCGAGGGAGAGCACCGCATGGTGCACGTAGTGATTGGGTCATGCACGAGTACCGCCTTGATGAGCGAGAGTGTGAAAGTGAATCCGGTCTCAGGGTGAACCTTCTTCCTAATACTTAGTTATTGTTAACATGGGTAAAAGTTATCATGAAGTAACACAAGGTTGGTTTGTTTGTTTGTTTGTTTTTTGGCTCTAAAGTTGCAGGATGCTTATTCACTTTGCCGCGTGTTTAAGAAGAGTTTGAATGCTCCAAAGACGAACGTTGGAGTGCATTATGTTGCGGCCACGAGCGATCACTCATCAAGTATGGACCTTTATTCAGAGGGAGGAAGGGGTGGAGAAGATATGGAGGCTTATGATTATCAAACACCAATGGCTTCATCTTCATCTAATATCAACCATGGGACTCCATATATCTCTAGTGAAACAAGTGATGGCAGATGGATGCAGTACCTATCAGAAGAAGCATTCACTTTTCCAAATCCATCTTTTACCAACTGTGGGGATGTTTCTTATCCCCCGACCAAGGTACAAATTTAGGCTTTCGCATTCGCTGGTTAATGAATTGAGCTTGACGCGAACTTGAAAATTTTAAACGAACCTAAAAATCGTGTCACATGAATGAACTCGAACATGACACATGTATTCGTAGGTTGACACGAAAACAACCCGTTTAATCCAAAAAGCATTATTATTATAATTATTATATGAATATTAATACTTTAAAATTCTAATTTTACATATTATTTTTTAATCATTTAATTATGTTTAAAATATTCCATTTAGATATTTTAAACTTTTAATTTTCGGTATATAAATATCCAAATAGTTTAAGTTATATATTAGATAACAAACACATTTAAAAAAAATAAAATATATACATAATTGGTTAAGTTAATGGCTCAACACACGATTTTCACAGGCTGACACCACCACGGCCCGTTTAACTAAACATGTTTACGGGTCCGACACCAAAACCTTTTTATACATAAATGGATTAAATGCATATTTTTCATATTTCTTTTCTTTATCATTTACCAATTCTAAAAATTAGTTCTTTTTTATTAATTTGAAACTATACTAGGGTAGAATAATGTCTATATACAATTGAAGAACAATCAAGTTTTGTTTTCTACCCATGCAAGCAAACTTTGTTATGTTATTGACTTTATATTTACAATTCATATTTTCTCAGGTTGACATAGCATTAGAATGTGCAAGGCTGCAACAAAGGTTATCAATGCCTCCACTGCAGTTACAAGATCTCCCACAACAAGGGGCTACTGGCTATATGGACATGATAACCATGCCACAGACAACCAGCAGCATGCGCGAATTCTCAACTTCGAACGGTCCTCAGACGGACATTTTGCAGGAAATACTTTCTGTTGCTCAAGTTTCACAGGATCAAATCAACCAGAACACTTGGGGTGGAGGATATTCGGGCCATCATGACGATGATTTCTCGTTTCTGGCTAATAATAATAGCAACAATCAACTGCAAGATGCGGGTTCCTTTAGGTTCATGGGAGATGATCAGAATATGAGGTCTATTGAAGTTGCTGGTGCTGATGAACATATTGGAACTAATAGAATGGTTGAGAATTTGAGATGGGTTGGTATGTCTAATAAGGATCTTGATGTGGTAATATATTATTAATCTTTTTAATTACTATATAGTTCATTTGTAGGTTTTAGTTTATCTTTTGAACCCTGAAGTTTCAGCTAAAATTTACACTATTTTCTTGATGTTTACAGACGTTTTGGGAAGACTACAAGACTGTTCCAGTGGAGAATACACCAAATTTTAAGAGGGACGAACATGAGGTTCAAGGTACAAATCACTAAGCCTTAGTTACAATCCCAAGAAGCTACAAAACTGGTCATGCCCGTTGGATAGGGGTACGTTGAAACCCGAAATGAACACGAAATCATGTAACACATGAACTTGAACATGACACGTGTGTTCGTGGGTTGACACGAACGACCCGTCTAACCAGAAAAAAAAAGTTTATTTATTTATTATTATATTAATACGTTAAAAATCTAAATTTACATATCTTTTTTCATTTTTTAAGTATTTATGTTTAAACTTCTAAACATTTATATAAAAAATACCTAAATATATAGTTAAAAGTTATTAAATAAAACACATTTAAAAAAAAATAAATAGATGGGTTAAACGGATCAACCTATGGGCCCAGTGCTTAACACTAACATAACCTGCATAGCTAAAATGTGTTTGCAGATTCGACCTAGCTAGTACACATACCCAATCCGATTTTAGACTAAATCCAAACCTGTAAATTTCATGTAGTGTCAGAAATTCATAGCAATGTCACTAATAACTTGAAAAACAGTTACAGGAGAAAGCAGCCATCACAACAACCTGGAAAACACAGAAGACCACTTCTCACTAGCATTTCCGAACGAAAACCACAACTCCTCAAACGATAACTTCTTAGACGAAGGCGATTTGGAAGACTTCACCACGACTCCAAGCTTCGAAATCTACGAGAAAACCAAAGTCAGCCACGGGTTAATTGTGTCCACCCGACAAGTTTCAAAAACCTTCTTTCACCAAATCGTCCCTTCACAAACCGTCAAGGTCCAACTGAACCCGGGAATAACATACGAGAAAGCAGTAGTCAAACCCCATGGCAAGCCAGGGTCGTCTAACACGAGAGTTATATACGATGAGGTCACAATATTCGCGGGTTCAACACCATCAGAGGTGACCACCAGCAAGAAGACAATGAGCCCTTTTGTCAACTTGGTTTCCCTTTTGTGGGTATGTTGCTTTTATCTTGAAGAAGCAATAGAAGATCATGATCATGGTGCTTTGAAGGTTAAAGATGATGATAATGATGATGGTTTACTTGCAAAGAGCAAACAAATGAGGGATGAAGATGATGAGATTAAGGATGAAGGATGGAGCATATCAAGTGTGGTTTTGGAGAAGGTGATATGGCCCTGTGTGACAATCGCTTTGGCGGTTTCTACCATTTGGGTACACCAACATTACTAATTATAAGTTTTTTAGTGTCATTTTTATGTTTATTGTATGTCTGATCTAACCATACAAAGTGAATTGAAGTTATATTTACTTATAGGAAAAGATGAAACTTAGCTTTCCCTGGATGTAATCTATCTGAGGTTGAATTATAATATTTGTATTTTTCTTTGCTTTTCGTCTTAATCATATATACAAGGGGCTTGGTTGTAATGTAGCAATTATTCACAAGGAACACTAGACAATTGACATGTGAGCAATCAAACTCATGCAACATATGTATCAAATATTGGTTTACATTTGTTGCTATAAATGTCAAGTCTAGTAAAGTAGTCAATAAAGGGAAAACAAGTGTCATGCCTCATGAGCATATATCATCAGAATGTAACAAGTATTAAGAGACATATATAGTGTTTTTCGAATACACCAGACCGGTTGGACTGAAAACTAAACACATAATTGGTGCAACTGTGTGTGATTGAACTGTTTTTTACACAAATGTAATAAAGATTGTCCCTGAAACGGATGGACGTTAAATTTGACTGTTAAATTTTCTTTAATGATTAAAATACCTCTACACTCAATTTCACTTTCACCTGTCACCGTTTTCAGTCGTCGCCCCCTTCATAGCTGACGACTCACTTTCCACCGCCGGTGACTCACCTCTACCCCACCTCACTTCATTTTCAACACCACATCACTAGATCGCCTACCACCAATAACACCATTGTCCCGTCCATCTACACCACCCTTTCTCTTTGTTATCCTAGTCAAAACCCTTCAACCACCACCACTAAGAACAACGATGGATCCAATTGGTGATGGTTGTCAGTGGTTTTAAAGGTTGTGGTTGGTGATGGTAGTGATTAAAGGTTGAAGGTGGAGCTGGTAGTGTAGTCGTGGTTGAAGGTGGAGCTGGTAGTGTAGTCGTGGTTGAAGGTGGTGTTGGTGATGGTTGAAGGTGGTGTTGGTGATGGTCAAAGGTGGTATTGATGGTTGAAGGTGATGGTGGTGGTGACGGTGGTTGAAGGTGGTGGTGGTGGTGGTAACCGTGGTTGAAGGTGGTGTTGTTGGTGTTGGTGGTTGAAGGTTGAAGGTGATGGTGATGGTTGAAGGTGGTGCGCTGGCTCTAGTGGTGGTGGTTGAAAGTGGTGCTGGTGGTTGAAGGAGGTGCTGGTGGTTGAAGGAGGTGCTGGTGGTGGCAGTGGGTGAAGGTGGTGGCGGTGGGTGAAGGTGGTGGCGGTGGGTGAAGGTGGTGGCGGTGGGTGAAGGTGGTGGCGGTGGGTGAAGGTGGTGGCGGTGGGTGAAGGTGGTGGCGGTGGGTGAAGGTGGTGGCGGTGGGTGAAGGTGGTGGTGGTGGTTGAAGGTGGAGGCTTTGATGGTGGTAGGAGATAATAGTGGAGATGGTGAAGAAGAAAGGGTGATGGGGGTTTGGTGCGGTGGGCAAGAGTATTTTTATCATTTCACTCGTACTTAACAACAATAATTAACGTCCATTCGTTTCAGGGACCATCGTTGTTACGTTTGTACAAAGTATTGGACCAACCTTATAATTTCAAAGAGTTATGGAACAAAAGTGAAATTAGAGCTAAGCACAGAGACCACTCGTGTAATTAAGTCTTTTAAAAATGTTAAAAATATGTATTGAAGAGTGAGTGTTCAGGGGGATTCGAGGGAGCCAAGCCCTTCAAGTGCGGATTAAGTCATCATTTCATAGGAGATAAGAAAGCTAAAACCATAATGGCAAATGCATGCTAAGTCTAAATGATAGGTCACTGTTAATTCAATCAAAAAACCATTTAACCTAGTGATGTCGGTTTGTCAAGCCTAATCAAAAACAATTTATAAGGTTCCAAACTCACCTAAGATAGCTAGGGTAAGTCGGGTCGATCCACAGGGAATATGTGGAAAGTTTTGTAGTTTAAATCTAAAAGTTGTAGCTTGATTACAAAAACTTAATAAAAATGACTAATCGAGAAAAGTAACGAACTTTATGATTAATTGAGTTGCAAACAATAATGTAAAAGGGTAATCTTCTCCGGATTCAGGTTTACTACTTAGATTTGCCTTGAGTGTTCATAAAAGTCATATAAGCTTAACGGGTCAATTTGGGTAAAAACAATAGATTGAATAAGACTGTTGTTAAAGAACTACTTGAATCATATCTTATGTTTGTGATACTCAATCCCATCCAACATTAACGTTTCCAGATGAAAAGAAATCTAAAACAATCAAAGTGGAACAAGTGAATTGAAAGCAACACACATATTTTAGAGTTTTCAACCAACAAATAATGTACTCGGCTTAAACTACCGTGTTCAAACATTAACTCAACCACAAATCATCAAGAACAAATCATAGTAGTAAACCTTACTACCCAAAGAAGATTACTAGGAGATTAGCTAGACATGGTAATGAAGAACACCAAATCAAAATCAAAATTAAACATCAAATCTAATGTTAAAGGATCAAACCGAATGATGAAAAACACTTGAAAAGCCTTGAAATCGCCTCTCGGGAGCCTCTTGAAGCCTTGGGGACGAAAGGGGGCGACTATGGAGGTGTAGAATGAGAGATATCTTCAAAACCTAATTTTTTCGGCTTTTAAACGAGTTCAGCACTCGTGGCCACCGTAAGACGTCTCCCCACCGTAAGTTACGGTGGGCAGCTTCTGTTTTTCAGCATGTTTCGGCCGTAAGGCATCCAGCCCACCGTAAGTCATGGCCGACCAACTTTGTCCAAATCTTGTTTTCTTCATAACTTCTTCGTTCGGACTCCGTTTTCCTCCCCGTTTGCGGCCACATTCTCGTAATTGAATTCTCTTTCATCTCATCTATCATGATCTTTGATTATCATCCATGTGCATTCTTCAAACTCCTCAAATGATTGCGTTTAACCTACAAAACATCAAATCCTCATAGTTAACTTGTTCAACACAATCTTTAAACTTGACCATACTAAATGCATTAAATTTAACCACTTAATCATGATAAACCTCATTCCAAACCCCTAGCATCACATCCCCACACTTGTTTCTCGCTTGCCCTCAAGCGAGGTTGCTTTAAGAATCAAGAATTCAAGTCAAACAAAAATTAGGTGAGAACATAGACACACACATACCAAACTCGATTAAGATTCATGGGCATACCTAATTCCCAAGTTAGCAACTATGACCCGTTAACAACCACAAACCTCTAACCCGCTGGACTGCCTAACTAAGATTCTCAAACTTTAGGTGGTTCCCTTGCACATATCATACCCCTCACAATAAAACTCTCCACTCGGTGTAATTTCTGGCCCGACCAAAGATGTGCCGGTATTTATGAAGCACTCAAGCAATGATGAAAACTAGTGAGCATAGGCTTGTAAAACAATCAAATCTCCACTCACTAACACGAGATTGCACACCAATCATGAGGGCTTTTCAAAGGTTGTAATGTTAGGCTTAGGTTCGGGTAGGGATAATTTAGGGTATAAGTGACTAAAGTGATGAAAAACTTGAGTTAATTACTTTATTCAACGACTTCAAATCCTTTAACTACTCTTTACTTCAAAGCACAATTTTTTTCTTGTCTAATACTTCCGTCTTTCAACTTCACTATTTCAACATAGTTTTCTTTTCCTTTCAATTTTTTTCTTTTTTTTTTTTAAGAATAAAACTTAACAAAACATAACGGGATTTACTATGCTTAACAATCCCCAACTACAACTTCAAAATATTATATCATATCAAACTTAATACTACTACCATTAATTAACTCAAGTTTCATCACATGGGTAAATAAGTGAATAGGCTATACAAAAGGCTAGTGGGTTAAGAAGTTTAGTGAAACAAATGAATGGGAGAAGGTTCAAAATTGGCTACTACGGATACACGTTAGATAGGTGGATCCTATGGGGCTATCCTATGGTTAATCCTAATGCCTCAATCATTTTAATGGGAATCCCGGTTTCAAGCTTCAATATGCACGCGCTCCACAAGTTCTACCATTAGACTGCATCATTGCACACTCAAACAAGCAAATATATCTAATAATATCAAATAATAGGCTTCTCACATATGGAAACAGTGGGATCGGGCTACCGACATGACATGTGCAAGTTTACTACACCCAAGGTTTGCCACCCCTAGCTAGGCATTCCCTTTCCAACTTCTATTAACCGACCGGGTTGAAACCTTTGGGCAATTAATCATGACCAAGAACCTTAACCAATGATTAGTATTTTTAGAGAAAAATGTTAAAAAAAAAATTTCAAATTTTCAAATTTTGTCCAAATTTCCATTTCTCCAAAATATGTGTCTCCCTATGAATCCCCCATCCCCACACTTGGGATACATTGTCCCCAATGCATGGTTGTTTCAAATTCAACATGATTTCTTGTTATCTTTACCAACCCCAAACACTCCCCCCAGTGCAAAACAAAAATAGCAAATAAAGTCAAAGAAAGTACACATGGACCTGATGACAGATGATCTGATAGTGCTTCAATCTTGTTACATGAAGATAATGGGTAAACTTGTTAACCACCTCATCAAATATGCTATTAAAATTCCATGTGCTTCCCCACACTTGCATGTTTGCATCGGCTTGAAGCTAAAACGCTAAAACAAAACTAAAAAAATTAATAACACTCACTTTCGTAGGAATCACGGTTGCATTTAGCATATGCAACAAGCCTTTTAAACCTCTCGATAGACCCGAGTGGATGAGTGAAGTCTCGTGAGGGTTTCTAGTGAACACGCCCACAAAGTTGCAAACAAAAAATATCATAAAAATAACTAAAAATTACAAACATCTCAGGTTGCCTCCCAAGTAGCGCTAAGTTTTAGGTCTTCAGCCAGACCATACCTGTCACCACTCATGGTGGTCGAAGGTGGTGCTTGCCTTCTGAGAGTTCTATAATTGTTTGCTTTTGTTGATCTAGCGGTTTCCTAACGTCATCCAAACATGGACCGAACATCGTTGTCTTAACTTGAGCATTTTTAGGATCAGGTGGATCACTAACTTTTTTCTTCCATTTTGGCTTCTCATGCTTTAATTCCATCTCCATCACTGGCTGTTTATTTTCTTTTGAATCTACAAACTCTGTCAAGTCCACCTGTTTATCCGTATCATACTTGCAACCATTATCAAAAGTTATGTGCTCGTTTACATGTGAGATGTAGGGAGGAACACACACGTTAGTCACATTTGTATCAAAAAGTTTATCATCAATAAGATAAGTGATCGCCTTGGAAAACACATTAAAACGTAACTTACGAGTTTCACATGTCATATCAATTGTTCCATCCTGACAGTTGATTTGAGCATTGGCAGTTGCCAAAAATGGTCGCCCTAAAATAACCTTTTGTTGCTTGTTTGAATACACTGGTGCATAGTCAAGCACCATAAAGTCCACCGAGTAGTAGAAATCTCCTAACTTGATGATCACATCTTTTACCATCCCCCTAGGACGTTTGCAGGTCAAGTCAGCTAACAACACAGTAGTGTCAATCTCCTGTAAAGGGCCAAACTCATATTGATCATATAGTGCACCAGGCAAGATACTAACACCTGCCCCATAATCCAAGAGCGCCCTTTTTATCTTAAGCTTTCCTACTTTGATTGGAATGATGGGTTCTCCTGGGTCACTCTCTTCTACTCCATCGACTTCATTTTTCTTACCTGCAACTTGTTTTGATAAAAAAGTAAAGTCGTCAGTGAAAATTTTAGCATCGGGGAGGATACTAACCGAATTAATGTTGACATTTTTCATGTTCTTTGTGGCTGTCCCTTGATGTTGTGGATTCATTATCGTATCACTTGGTAGCTTCCCTGGGGCTTTCTTCAAAATTGCAACTTCCTCAGCCAACTACCCCACTTGTTTTGATAAAGCTTCAACACTCTTGTCTCTAACCTCATTGGATTTCTTCATCTCCTTCATGAACTCCAACAATTCCCTGTTTGTTGGCTCTGAATTTCCTCCTGATCCACTCTGATCCTGGTTATGCTGATAATTCCTTTGACCACCCCTGTTGTAACTTCCTTGAGTGTATTGATTACCCTGACCCATTGACCTGTTCTGATATTGCTGATGTGAAGGACCTTGAAAATTTGGATTCAACTGGTTGTCTGGGTTACCATACCTCAAATTAGGGTGATTCTTCAAACCGGGATGATAAGTATTATTATTAGTGTTGTTACTGTATGGTCGCCTATCACCCTGTACATAATTCACCTCTTCCAACCCCTTATCAAACTCTGGACAATCTCTGGCAGTGTGTCCAGCTTCACCACATCCCTGACATATAGTAAAAGAACTTGTAGCCTTTACTGTAGCCTTACCTGATGACTGACCCAACTTGGAAGTCCTTCTATCCGAATCATCAACCACATTCCTTGATTTCCTCCGAGACTGAGCTTGCCTTTTTGAATGTATACTCATCCGTTCCAATAACTCCCAATCATCATCCTCAGTATTAGTCATGAAGGTTCCTGCACTCGTTGAATTCACATCTCTTACATCTTCAGCAGATAACCCATCATAAAATGAAGAAATCAACTCCCATTGAGGAATGTCGTGATGTGGACAAGTTCTCAACAACTCCTTGAATCTGGTCCAGGCTTCATGGAATGGTTCATCTTGTTTCTGATTGAATGTACGAATGGCATTTCTAGCTTCACTTGTCTTCTGTGGTGTATAGTATTCTTCTAGGAATGCCTGCTGCATTTGCTCCCAGGTGTAAATGCTGGCAGCAGGTAGGGAATGAAACCACTTCTTCGCATTTCCCTTCAATGTGAACTGAAATAGCACTAACATCACTTCTTCGGGTGTAAAACCTTATGCCCCAATAGTCTCACAAATGGCACTAAACTCGTTCAGATGCAAATAGGGTTCTTCCTTGGACAGTCCATGAAACTCAGGAAGAATGGCCAGACTATTAGACCTAATCTCAAATGACTTCCCTCTAAATTGTGGCCTGACTATGGGTGATGAAGCTCCAGCAATGGTAGGGCGAAAATGGCTATCAACCCCTTGTACAATGGCTTGGCGGGGTTGAAGCCCGGGGTTTCGATTTGCCAGAGGAAATCTTTGTCTTCTATCTTGAATTTGGCCCTGATTTTGCCTATATTGCCTCGGTTGTTCATTCTGTCTGTATCGGCCTTGGTTGTTATTAGGTTCATAGTATTGCACATCCTCCTCAACATACTCATCTTCATTCCCATCACTTCGTCCATCTATGTCATCATCCCAAGTATGGATGCTCAATCTGTCAAATCTATCCTCTTCGGCCTCGATCCTATTAATCCCCCTTTGATGTCTCATATTCTGCCTTGGAGGTCCATGTTGGTAGGGGTTTTGCCTTGGTTGAGGATAAGGATTTTGTCTTTGAGGTGGTAGGTTGTGGGCAATTGGGTTTTGTGCTTGTGGCTGCAAATTTGGGTAGGGTAATGGGTCATTTGGTTGGTTTGGTGGAGGTTGATCAATTGGTGGATTTGGCGGTTGGTCATTGGGTGGATTTTGGTTAAGTGGTGGTGGTGGTGGCTTATGTTCCATCTTGCACTCTTTGACTGCTCTTGATGATTGAGTTTTTGCACGGGATTGTGCTCGATTTCTTCGAGCGGTCTTTTCAACTTCAGGATCAAAAATTAACGGGGACTTGTTCCTTGCGTACCGGGTATGCATGCACGGAGCTGTCACCTGCACACACAAGCACACCTAGCGTAACAAAGAAGAGAAAGTAAATAAAACAAGCTAAACAAGTAAAGACTTAAACTTGACACTTTGCGCACTAATTCCCCGGCAACGGCGCCATTTTGATGTCGGTTTGTCAAGCCTAATCAAAAACAATTTATAAGGTTCCAAACTCACCTAAGATAGCTAGGGTAAGTCGGGTCGATCCACAGGGAATATGTGGAAAGTTTTGTAGTTTAAATCTAAAAGTTGTAGCTTGATTACAAAAACTTAATAAAAATGACTAATCGAGAAAAGTAACGAACTTTATGATTAATTGAGTTGCAAACAATAATGTAAAAGGGTAATCTTCTCCGGATTCAGGTTTACTACTTAGATTTGCCTTGAGTGTTCATAAAAGTCATATAAGCTTAACGGGTCAATTTGGGTAAAAACAATAGATTGAATAAGACTGTTGTTAAAGAACTACTCGAATCATATCTTATGTTTGTGATACTCAATCCCATCCAACATTAACGTTTCCAGATGAAAAGAAATCTAAAACAATCAAAGTGGAACAAGTGAATTGAAAGCAACACACATATTTTAGAGTTTTCAACCAACAAATAATGTACTCGGCTTAAACTACCGTGTTCAAACATTAACTCAACCACAAATCATCAAGAACAAATCATAGTAGTAAACCTTACTACCCAAAGAAGATTACTAGGAGATTAGCTAGACATGGTAATGAAGAACACCAAATCAAAATCAAAATTAAACATCAAATCTAATGTTAAAGGATCAAACCGAATGATGAAAAACACTTGAAAAGCCTTGAAATCGCCTCTCGGGAGCCTCTTGAAGCCTTGGGGACGAAAGGGGGCGACTATGGAGGTGTAGAATGAGAGATATCTTCAAAACCTAATTTTTTCGGCTTTTAAACGAGTTCAGCACTCGTGGCCACCGTAAGACGTCTCCCCACCGTAAGTTACGGTGGGCAGCTTCTGTTTTTCAGCATGTTTCGGCCGTAAGGCATCCAGCCCACCGTAAGTCATGGCCGACCAACTTTGTCCAAATCTTGTTTTCTTCATAACTTCTTCGTTCGGACTCCGTTTTCCTCCCCGTTTGCGGCCGCATTCTCGTAATTGAATTCTCTTTCATCTCATCTATCATGATCTTTGATTATCATCCATGTGCATTCTTCAAAACTCCTCAAATGATTGCGTTTAACCTACAAAACATCAAATCCTCATAGTTAACTTGTTCAACACAATCTTTTAAACTTGACCATACTAAATGCATTAAATTTAACCACTTAATCATGATAAACCTCATTCCAAACCCCTAGCATCACCTAGGTAGTTAGGCTATGCCAAGTGTTGTATTCATAATGAGCATGTAGTCAATAATACACGTTTCGTCTGATTAAGAATATAAAACTTAAAACCTAAAAAAGTTGATTGACTGGAATTAAATGAAAGTTAATCCAAAGTGCAATATACACTACTAAAATTTAGCAGTTTTTGCGACAAGCATTTTTGTCGCAATCTTGTCGTAAAAATCCTATACAGACAAATTTGCGACAAAAACAACTTTGTAGGAAACAACCTCCTAGCAAAATATATTTCGATAACTTTGCGACAAAACTTACCACATATTTGCGACAAACGTATTTTGTCGCTAATTTTACGACAATTTACCGACACACATTTTGCGACAAATTTACTACCAAATTCGGTCAAAAATTGGTTTTATTATCTTTTTTTAAAACAAAACTAATATTTAAAAAAATTTATATGCGACGAATTACCGACAAACATATTTGCGACGAACTACCGAATAACGATATATTTATATCTTTCGACGAACTACCGACCAAAAATGTCATTTATTTAAATTCTTTTTTGACAAACTAACGACTTAATGTTGCGACAAATTTGCGATAAACTTAATATATTTTGCGACAAAATACCTACTAAATATGTCTTTTATTTTAAGTCATTTTGCGACAAACTTGCGACAAATATAAAAAAATTCGAAATTTTTTTAAAAATTTATAAATTTTTCTGCATAAAACTACAATACATTTATAAGTAATCTAGAAAACCAACTACTAAATTAATAACTAATCCGAACATATCCATTCAAAAATATCAAAGTTTAAATAATTTCAAGTAAGCTTTTCTCGTAAAATACAAAACAAACAATAATTATTTATCAAGTAATCTTTTCATAATTTCTTCCATTTGTTTGTGTAATTTCTCGCGTTCAACCCGCTCTTGTTCTCGTTCAACGCGCTCTTGTTCCCTCTCATGTTCTCGGTCTTTTTCAATTTGTGCCAAGCGGTTTTCCAAGTTTTCTCGAGCCTCTCGTTCTTTTTCTAATTCTGTTCGGACATTTTGGACCTATAATACAAGTCCGTGCAAAAATATGAAATTATAAGCCAAAATAATGTAAAAGTTAACAACAAAGTTAAAATTATCCAAATACAAGTCCGTGTAAAAATGATACGAACCTACTTTATTAAACTAAACTATATGTTAATATAAGCGGGTCAAATGACCCAAACCCATGTCAAAAAACTAAAACTATATGCTTTCAATAAAACGGGTCAAACTGACCCAAACTAACTTGGTGTAACTAAAAAATCTACTCTCAATTTAAACGGGTCAAAATCAATCCGAACACAATTTAAGCAAGTCAAAAGACCCAAACCCGCTTTGTATAACTAATTTAATTTCTCTCAATTTAAACGGGTCAAAATCACCATATACATACTTATGAAACTAACTATCAATCTTCAATCTAAATGGGTCTAAATGATCCAAACCTACTCTACGAAACTAAACTATATGCATTCAATATAAACGGGTCAAAATGATATAAATTCACTTTGTGAGACCAAACTATCTAATTTCAATTCAAACGGATCAAAATCACCCGAACACGCTTTATGAAACTATAACCATCACCTTTTAATTTAAACAAGTCTAAATGAACCAAACCCATATTATGAAAGTAAAACAATATGTTTTCAATTAAACAAGTCAAAATGACCCAAACTCACTTTGTGTAACTAGTTTAATTACTCTCAATTTAAACTGGTCAAAATCACCCTATACACACTTATAAAATATCAAGATATAATATAACAAGATCTAATGTTGGTACTCCTAACCCAGCCATGAATGCCAAAAATAATGTGTGACTTTAATAATAACAACTATACCTCTTGCGACCGTTGGGCATCACCATATGAACTAGGACCATAAAATGATGAGTGTGACCCGGTCACCACAAAATGTGGATCAGAAGATCCTATCCCGAACATGTGGCCACGAGTGTTAGGATGTAGACGCTCCAACACAGCAAAGTCATCGCGATTCAGATTCTGATCGTTGTCTGGGCCATACTTCTTTTCAAGTTCCTTTTGAAATGATATCTATATTTTCATAATAAAAGGGAACCAAATTATAATCAAAGTTAATACATTAAACTCCACATATAATGATAACTTACGAATGATTCCTTTGATCGTTGTGTAACAAACTCTAACTCATCCAAGTCCTTAACACTAATTTTCCCATCTCGCAGTCTCTTTTTACTCTCTTTGGTTGCATGCGTATCAATGAAGACTAAATCGTAGCCAACCTTTACACCTTTTTGTTGGTCCTACACAAAATGTTGGTAATTTTAAATATACAAATAGTTGCTATAACTTATAAATATATATAGCTTACAAGACGGATACGATGTTCGTCAAAGCCCATAGACCCACCGGTATGACGGGATAGGTCATTTTTATGATTCTTTCTCCTAGCTTTTGATTTTTTTAACCATTCTTCGGTATTCCAAATCTACAAAAGATAAAAATATGTGTAATTTATAAATAGTTATAAATTAAACAAATATAACATATTAACATCCTTACCTCGCACATTTGTTTCCATCTCTCAAGATGTACCGTATCAGGCGAATAATTAGAAGTTATTTCGAATTTATCTTTGTCATCGTCAATAACATGTTCGTCGGGTCAAAGTATAGAGAACAATAGGTGGCAATTTCATTCACTAGGTGTTCCCTCACGATTGAACCCTCAATCCTTGATTTGTTTCTAATTCTTCTTTTGATCAAACCAAGCTTCCTACACTTACAGATCATTTAGAATGTATTAGGATTGTTGAAAACAAAGAATTCATGTGATTACATCATTACAATAGTGTCATTACCTTTCATATTGGTACATCCATCTATATTGCACTGGACCACCAAGAAGAGCTTCATCAGCTAAATGTATGACTAGGTGCTCCATTGAGTCAAAGAAACCAGGAGGGAAAATTTTCTCCAACTTGCATATAGTTACAACGATAGTGTCCTTCATCTTTGCCAAATCATCTACATGTAACGTTTTTAAGCATAAGACTCGAAAGAACATGCACAACTCTGTTACAGCCTCATATGTCTCTTTTGAAACAAGACCTCTAATAGCAAGAGGAAGCAAACGTTGCATAAACACATGACAATCATGGCTTTTAAAACCATGAAAAGTATTATCTTTGGTTTTTACTAAACTCTCTATGTTTGAAGCATACCCATCTGGAAATTTAAGTTTTTTCATCCAAGCACATACCTTTTTAAGGTCGTCTTTTTGTAGAGTGTAATCTCCTCTAAGTATTTTCATCTTGCCGGCGTCATCATACATAGGGTTTAAAAGAGGACGATCACAAATATGTTCAATATCTTTCCTTGCCTTATTGTTGTCTTTCGATTTGTTAGTGCCAATAATTGTATGAAACAAATTGTCGAATACATTCTTCTCAATATGCATCACGTCGAGGTTGTGTCGGATCAACAACTTACCCCAATACGGAAGCTCCCAAAAGATGCTTCTCTTTACCCAATTATGTGTTATCCCAAAACCAGGGGGTCTTTTATATAATTGACTACCATGAGGTTCACCATTGTAACTATAGGCAAATGTTTTACAATCTGCCATATTTCTTCTCCACTTGGCGTTGGAATACGTCTTACACTTGAAACTGTTTTGTTTTTACGAAAGTTAATCTTATCTTTTCGAAAACAATGTTTGGTGGGAAGATGTTGTCTATGGCAGTCAAACTAACACAGTTTTCCTCCGAATTGTAGCTGGAATGATCCTGATTCATTGGAGCAATATGGGCAAGCTAACTTACCATGTGTGCTCCATCCAGACAACATCGCATAAGCAGGAAAGTCACCAACTGTCCATAGCAGTACTGCCCTCATTTGAAAATTGGTACGTCGATGGTCATCATAAGTCTCAATGCCATCGTTGAACAAATGTTTCAACTCATCAATTAAAGGTTGTAAAAAAACATCAATATTTTGTCCAGGATTCTTTGGACCAGGAATGATCAAAGGAACTTGTATGTATTGCTCTTTTAGGGCCATCCAAGGAGGTAGATTGTAAACCGTGATAAACACTAGCCAACATGAATACGGATTCCCACTTGTGCTATTTGGACTAAACCCATCAGTACACAACCCAAGACGAACATTGCATGTCTCTTTTGCAAACTCAGGAAAGACCAAGTTTAGATGGTGCCAGGCCTTACCATCACTAGGATGACTCATCTTTTTTGAAGGACTACGATCTGCATGCCAAGTCAGATGTTGAGCTGTCTTTTTTGAGTAAAACGACCTTTGAAGCCTTGGTCCAATAGGCATATAAGTCATCGTAAACTTAGGCGCCTTTTTCCCCTTTTCCTTATATCTTCCTTTTTTACATACTTTACAACGATCAAGATCATAATATTGTCCATAAAATAGCATGCAATGATTTTGGCATGCATGAATTTGTTATGACGGCAACTCTAGTGGCTTTAACATCTTTTGATCTCATAAAAGTTTTTAGGTAGCTTGTCACCATCGGGTAAAACTTCTTTGATGATTGGAAGTAGTTTATCAAACGTTGAGTCAGAAACATTACAATCTGATTTCCAGTTTAATTACCTCGTGGTGATAGAGAGTGTGCTAGCTCGTTTAGAACCCTCCCATAAAGGCTCATTAGCTTGCTTGAACATTTTATAGAATGCCCCTGCTCTTTGATTTGGATCTTATTGCCCTTCTTGAGAATAAGGATCATGATTATGGTGCATGCCTTCCATAACCATTTGATCATACTCGGTATAATCATCAAAATCTTCATCAACATCTTGACCCACATATTGAGATGGCATGGGGTTTGAACATTGGCCAACATCTATAGCTTCACTAGGATACGTTTCCCCATGCGCGTACCATAACTAATAATCTTTCATAAATCCTTGTGTAATAAGATGAATTTGAACTTCATCTCTCGTGTGGTAAAAATGATTTTTGCATTTACTACATGGGCACCTGATTTTTCCATTTTCTATGTTTGTAGCATTTTCATATGCGAAGTCCAAGAAATAAGAAACTACTTGTTGAAATCGCAAATTGAAAGAACAATCTCTATTTGTTCTCATTGTGTAAATCCATTCTCTATTTGAGGGTATTTTTCTTTATCTATAACTAAAAATTCACTAAGTGTTAGAACTTATATATGCATAGTAACCTAATTAACAATAAATCACATACAAACTATCAACTAAAATCTCATAGTGATTTAAAATAAAACTAAAGGAAACATTCAAAACAAACATCAATTACAAGAACTTTACAGGCGACGTTTGATCGGCGGTGACGTTTGACCGGCAACGACATGTACGTATATAAAATTCTTTTGAAAAGTGTAAATGAATTATTATTAACCCTAAATTTTACCTTCAATTGGCAGCTTAGTTGTATGTTCTTCCCCTGTAATCTTCAAGCGTCATTTTTTTCAATCTCTCATACATGTCCTCACTTGAAAATATGTAGCCTTCAACAAAAAGTCAGAATTAAGAATCCACCTACTTATAAATACATCATTCATCTTTATAAATAAATAAATAAGGACAACAATAATGTTAGCCCAATAATGTCAACACATTCATCCAACCAGTTGCCATAGCAGGGGTAACATTTTAGAGCAGCATCAATAGAAAGTCCTTATAAAGTGTAAACAACCTTTCTAAATCAGTGAGCTTTGCCTCTGCCTCCAACTTTATTGTACATTCTTCAACATTAGCTTGAATGTACAAACCTGCAAATTGAAATAATTTTGCAGTTTATCATCTAGTTCTTTAGTTGTCAATGAACGGATCTCAAGGTAACAACCAACTAATATTACCATATAAACTACAAGCGGTGGAGGAAGTGGAGGCGGAGGCGGAGCAATGCGGTGGATGTGGCCTCTGAGCGGCGGAGGAAGCGGCTGAGGCGGAGGAAGCGGAGAGGATCTGAAACCGTCGTCGGTGAAGCAATGGATGAACACAAGATGATGATGATGATGATGATGAATATGCAGATGGATGAAAAATACTAAAGCAATTAAAGGTTGTTCAAGGAACATAGAAAAATACCTTAAACCTAAATCCACAATTCTCTGATGGTAGGATTGCAATTTTGGAGGGAATTTTGAGGGAAGCATCCAATTTTTGGGGGAAATACGGAATTTTGGGTCAAAAATAATTTTTTAATTAAAAAATTTTTATACATATTTTGTAGCAACTTTGTCGAAAAGTTTTAAACTTTCGACGACTTTACGACAAAATCAATTTTATTTATATTTTCATAAAAATTTGTAGCAACTTTGTCACAAATATTTAAACTTTCTACGACTTTGGGACAAAATAAAATTTTTAATTAATTTTTTTATTAAAATTATATTTATTAATTGTAAGACTTAATTACATGTATAAATATATTGTAACACTTGCACTAATACATGCATATAAAAGCACATGCTCATACACGTACATACTCATACGTACATGCATACATACTATACACATACTCTGTTACCGATAAGGATACTATATAACACATACACAAACATATGTACATTCATACAAACATACATACACGCTTTACATACACCCATGCGTGCATATCTACATATATACGTACCTGAATAGACACACATACATACGCATACATACATATATATGTAAAGTAACACTTACTGCAAATACACATAAACATACATACAGACATATAATCGTACATACAATTAAAAAACTTTACTATAGTGTTTCACACATTCATACATACATATACACATATGGATACACATACTCATGCATATACATACTCACACACCAAAAAATATGCATTTACAGACAAACTCAATATATAATAGTTTACATAATAACTAATAATTATAACAACATAATAACAATTTATTAAATTTTTTACTAAGGTTTCTATAAATAATAAAAGTTTTTAAGTAAAAATTAAAAAGGTGAAAATTATTTAAAAATTACCAAGATGTGATTATTAGGATAAAAATAGGAGTTTATAGTAAATCTTTTTAATTTGAAAATAGATGAAATATTAGATATGAAATATGATTTTTTCATAAATTGGTTGCAAAACAGGCAAATATATATTTGTATTTGTATTATTTAATTCATAAAAAAATATATTTGTCGCAAAAGAATCGCAAATTTGACCAGATTTGTGATAAAAATATTAAAAAATACATCTCTGTCACAAATCGGTCGCAAGTTAATCAAACTTTTAAAAAATTATTTTTATCGAAAAAGTGTCGCAATTTTAATTTATAATGTATACACCAAGTTTTTCATAATATGATTTTGTCGTAAATCTGTCACAACATAGGCATATAATTCACAACAATATATTTTTGTTTTATTTAATACATAAAAATTATATTTGTCGCAAAAGTGTCGCAATTTAATTTAAAATATAACATTTACGCCAACTTTTCCACAACAAAATATTTTTAACTTACTTAATTTGAAATAAATAAAATATTAGATTATAAAATATGATTTTGTCGTAAATCAGTCGCAACATATGGAAGCATTGTGATAAATTTGCCACAACAATATATATTTGTATTGTTTAATTCATTAAAAAAAATATTTGTCGCAAAACGATTGCAAATTTTGTAAGATTTATGATAATAATATTTAAAAAATATATCATTGCCACAAATCTGTCGCAAGTTATTCAAATTTAACATATCAAATGAAAATATTGCAATGTTGTTGATAGTGTTGGATTCTGTATGCCCAAGACACATAGAACATTGATGTGGTTAGTACGTAGTGATCCAAGTCGGGTCATACCCAATAACAAGCTTAGCAAACACCAATTAATATTTAATTGATGATATGATCATGCAATTAAATAATTACACCAATTTGGAAAATGGGTTTTCTAAATAAATTATATGTGAGAAAGAACAAACTATGAGGATATTTTGTTCATGGACATTATTGGTTATGTTGTTTAAATTAGTTAATCAACATAAAATAATAAAAGTGTGTGTACATATTATACATAATTAAAAGGTTAATTATGTAATTTGAATTTTATCAAAAAAAAAAAACTTAAAAGAGTTTTAAAGGGGAAACCCTAATAAAAGGGTTGTTGATTCACGGCCGCAAGAGGGCCTTTTCCCTTTCTTCCCTTTTCTTGTTTTTGAAACAAGAATTCTCTCTAAGAAGACACACACATCTGATCTACTCTCTTCTCACATGAAAAACCGACTCAAGAACTCAAGCTTCTCATATGGATGAGAAGTCATACGGTTGGAACAAAAGGCTCTAGCAGCCCCTTGATGTTTCACGGCTGAAAGAAAGTTTCAGCAAGGTTCTTGATCGATTTTTGGTGTCAAATCCTAGCAAAAATGGTGTTTTCTTGAAGGCTTGTGGGTATGATTGCTTGAGAACACCTCCTCTTGGTGTTTTGGCCACTCAAGAACATCATTTTCTTGATTCAATCCACGATTTCAGCAGCTTATGAAAGGAACGCTCCAAGCTGCCATAGGGGCGCTCCAAGCTGCCATAGGGGCGCTCCAAGCTGCCATAGGGGCGCTCCAAGCTGCCATAGGGGCGCTCCAAGCTGCCATAGGGGCGCTCCAAGCGTCCATAGGGGCGCTCCAAGCGCTGGTCATCATACATCCACGTTTTGACAGCTTCATCCACGATTTTCAGCAGGTTTTTGAAGGTAGTATGTATTGCTTCTTTGGGTTGTTTTATTTGTGATAACTAGTTCAAACACATATATAAGATCCTTGCATTCTTGGGTTTGTTGTAGACATGCAATGAACTATAATTTTCAGATTTCAAATGGTTGATGTTTGATGTTAATCCGCTGCGTTTTCTTGTTTAAAATGGTTAAACAACATTGTTTAGGTCCAACAAACCCAACAATGGCATCTAGAGCCGGTTATGTGGATGATTAGTTTCATATGTTCTTGTATATTTGGATATATAAGGTTTAACAAACTCATTAGGGCTGTTTTGTGATGATTTGATGATACCCCAACCTTTCAAGGTTGTAATCATGCATGCTTATGATTGGATCTTGAAAGGAAGATATCAAATTGGTTGATTGTGTTTTTATTTGGACAATAGACCCTAAATTCTTAGTTTGTGTTGGCTGAAAATTTAGGGTCAAATGGGGTTCATTTTGGTTCTTGAAATGATGTATGTGGATACATATATTAGTGCATAACATAGCCTTGACCATGTGTGTTTTGGATTTGGTTGATTGTAATCTTGTCATGTTGGTTGTATTCATTCTTTATGGGTTGTAATAATCCTTTTGGTGTTTCTATTTGGGTTGTAATTTATTTATTTATTTGGCAATGTAATAAATAGATTAGGAGTATTTTTCTTTTACTAGAAAATATGTATTAGGATATATATTTTGTAAAAGAAGATGCTCGGGAAGGAAGCACAAAAGGAAGACACAAAGGATGGACTTGAAGCATTTGAATGCAAGTTCAAGTGGGAGTCTTTGAAGACCTCATCATTTGTGTTGTGTTGAACCCTTAGGAAAGACCTTATGACAACACTTGTGATGGCAAACAAGTGTAGTCAACTTAGTGGCTATAGTTATGCACATATGTTTGTATGATTGTACTTGTTTGGTTGTTTGTTGTATGATTGTTATTTGATATTTGGATGTGCATAACAAACTAATAAACAAACTTAACAAGCTGAATTTTATGGTTCCTAATCATTAAGTGATTAATAAAAGGTTATTAAAAGGATTAATGATTTAATAAAAGAGGTTTTATTAAAAGTGAACCATAGGATACCTTGTATTTGAAAGCATGCAAATACAAGGTAAATAGAGTTTTCAAACTAGAATCAATGAAAACTAAAAATCCCTTTTTCAAACAAGTTTAACACCGTCCTTTTGCACAACACTTAAGTCATTTGGAAACTCTTAATGGGATAAAGGTCACCTAACCATTTTGAGGGAACTTATGACTTAAGGTGGGAATACCACATTGGTGGGATAAAGGTCACCTAACCACTTGTGTTGGTAAACTCACATGTGTGTGCAAGTAGGGTAACTTGATTTGCAAACCATGTTGAATGGATCACCTAAAATATGGTTTCCAAATGGTGTTGATGGGATTAACATGCCGACTTTGCATATGATGTTTAAAGTCGATCCCATACCGCTAGAAGTTGCAAAAGGTTGCAATTGTCAAATATTGACTACCTTGTTAATTTGAATAGTGGGATAAAGGTCACCTAACCATTATTTGAATGTAACGTTGGATTCTAGATTTTAATTATTAATTGTCTATGAGACATAAAGGGTATTAATAATTAAAATGAAATTTTTCAGAAATACTAAAAAGAACTTTGTAAAATTTGTAGAATGACCGCAAACAATAATACTACCACCCCGCCCGTCCATACCCTATCATTGAGAGCTATTTTAGAGAGGGATCGTCTCTACCATAATAACCTTATGGACTAGTCTCGAAACTTAAGAATTGTTCTCAAGCAAGAGCAAAGGCATATGTCCTTGACGATCCTATTCCTAACCAACCCGACCCCGACGATGTTGAGGCCATTCCCGATCCTAAGGCAAATGTTGTCAAAGGAGAAGGGCACATCAAAGGCAATGGGTAAGGGTAGATCAAAGCGGAACCTCCAAAACCTAAGCTTATGAAGCTTAAGGTAACCGAAAACGATCCATGCTTTGAGTATGGTGAGATAGGTCATTTGAAAGGGATTCATCCAACCTATCTCAATGAGTTGAGAAATAAGAGGGATGCTGGGCAAACCTCAAGCACAACTTTCATAATCCATATTGACTTAAATGTTATTTCCTCAAAGCACATGGGTAATTGGATACCACATGTGGAACTCACTATTGCAATCTGTTGTAAGGGTTCAAAAGAAATAAGCACTTTAAGAAAGGAGACTATGTTTTGAAACTTTCAAAAGGTTTGGAAGTTGTTCGTCAAAACATGTTATATGCTCCTAGTTTGACTAGGAACATGATTTAAGTTCCCCTTTAAAACGATATGGTTATGATTTAAAGTTAGTAAATGATGTTGATGAATTGGTTCATGATGATTCATCCTGTAATAACACATTATACCTATCATGCACCAAGAGACTTAAAATGGTTTAAGTGACTCTTATTCTTGTCATTGTCATCTTGATTACATAAACAAGAATCGGATTTAAACACTTTAAAAGAATGGTCTTTTGAAAACAAATGAAAATTGTTCATTTGATAAGTGTGAATCTTGTTTACAAGGTAAGATGACCAACACGCCCTTTAGTGGTACTAATGAGAGGGCAAAAGACTTATTAGGAGTCATACATTTGGATGTATGTGGTCCTTTTAAGAGAATGACAAGGTATGGTGAAACTTACTTCATTACCTTAACCGACGATTATAGTCGCTATGGTTATGTGTACTTGATGGCACATAAACATGAAGAATTTGAAATGTTCAAAAACTTCAAGAATGAAGTAGGAAATCAACTCGATAGAACTACCAAAGTTCTCCGTTTAGATAGAGAAGGTGAATACCTAAGTGAGACTTTTAGGGATCATCTAGGAAGTTGTAAGATTGTCTCACAACTTACTCCTCACAGAACACCATAACATAATGGTGTGTCTGTAAGGAGATCGAACCCTATTGGATATAGTTCGACCTATGATGGATATAAGCTCACTACCTCTATAATTTTGGGGTTTTCGCACTACTCTCCGCGGCTCATATTTTGAATATGGTCCAAACCAAGAAAGTGGATTCGACGCCTTTTGAAATATGAAATGGAATAGTTCCATCGCTATCATATTTAAAATTATAGGTTATGAAGCTTATGTTAAGCTTAACACCCAAATCAACTGAAAGTCGATTCACTAAGTGTATATGTGTTGGATATCCAAAAGGACTGTATAGGATACTACTTCTTCTTTGATCCAACAGAGCAAAAGGTATTCATTGCTCAAAAGGCAGAGTTCTTGGAAGCCAAGTTCCTTATGGAAGGAATGACGCATAGAACAGTGGAAGTTGATGAGGATCAAGATCCACAAGCCAATACACGTTTGGTTGACACTAGCAATCAACAAGAGGTTGTTGATCATGATCAAGAGGTTGATCAATACACACAAAACGTTCGCAGATCTGGTAAAGTTAGCATTCCACATGAAAAATGTGGATTTTTCATAGATGGATGCTACGTTGTTAACTCCGAAGAGCCAACTACATACCATGATGTAATGTCCAATTCGGATTGTGACATGTGGCTAGGAGCCATGAACGTAAAGATGCAATCCATGTATGACAGCCAAGTTTGGGAATTGGTTGACTCCTCACCTAACTCCAAACCGGTTGGATGCAAGTGGGTTTTCAAGAGGAAAACTGACATGCATGGAAACTTGGATACTTACAAAGCATGACTTGTAGCAAAAGGTTTCACTCTAAGTCAAAGGGTTGATTATGATGAAACCTTCTCGCCAATCGCAGTGCTAAAGTCATCCTGATAAAGTATGCAAGTTAAAGATATCAATCTATGGATTGAGACAAGCATCGAGAAGTTGGAATCAACGTTTTGATGAAAAGATCAAGAAATTGGGTTTCATCAAGAACGCTGACGAGGATTGTGTGTATCAAGGGGCTAGTGGGAGTGTAATTACGTTCTTAGTATTGTATGTTGATGACATACTATTATTTGGTAATGATTTTCCAACCATGGAAGGTGTTAAAACCTGGATTGGAAATAGTTTTTCCAAAAGGGATCTCCGAGAAGCCGTCTATATTTTGGAAATAAAGATCTATAGGGATAGATCGAGACGGTTGATAGGGTTAAACTAAAGTGCATACATCGATAAAATCTTGAAAAAGGTTCAAGATGGAAAACTCTAAGAAAGGTATAGTACCTATTCAAAGAGGGACAATATTGAGTGCATCTCAATGTCCAAGCTTAAAGGATGAGCAACATTGTATGAAGGACATCCCATATGCGTCTGCTATAGGATCCATCATATATGTGATGATATGCACTAGACTGGACATGTCATGCACATTAAGCATGACAAGTAGATATCAGCAGAATCCAAGTAAACAGCCATTGGATGGCTGTTGAAAGTATATTGGAATACCTTAGGAGGACTAAGGATCTGTTTCTAATATACAGATATGATGAAGAGAAACTAGTTGTAAAGGGTTACACGAATGCTAGTTTCCAAACTGATCGAGATGATCCTCGATCACAATCGGGGTACGTTTCCATTATGAATAGGGTAGCATTGTCCACTACAGAATCAAATACATAGCCGCCTCATTAGCAGCTTGGGAAGCTGCATGGATAAAAAGGTTTATCACCAATCTAAGGATGGTCTCTACCATTCAAGACCCCTTAGAAATCTTTTGTCATGACGAGGGTGTGATTGTTCAAATCAAGGAACCCCGTGCACATCAAAAGATTATGTACAATGAGCAGAAATTCAACTACATAAGGGATGAAGTTGAAAAGGGAAAGATATGTATTCGCAAAGTTCACTTTGATCAAAACATTGCGGATCCACTCACGAAGCTCCTTGAAAGGGCAAAGCATGAAAGTCATACTTGTGCCTCAGGACTTCGATATTCTAGTGATTGGAATTGATCTGTTTAGTATTAATATTATTAATATGGAACAATTGTAATACTTAACTTATCTATGTATTTACGATATTTTAAGTGATGTTCCCTTTTAGCATGTTTACATCCATGAATAATTTTATTATTCTAAATGTCCGTAGTCGGTTATATTTGTGGGAACAGATATGAATGTAAGACTATTATGAACTTGGATTGGTGGATATTCATAAGGCATGGATATAGAGCAATTGGTTGCTGCCAAGGTTCATAGATATTCGTGGGATACGAATATTGGAATGACCCGCATCTCAAATCTTACTACATGGAATCTTATTGATTGATCATAAGTAAATTTGAGTAAAGGCGAATATCATTTGGTATCCTCCGACCTGAGATACATATTGGGTTTTGATATTCACCAAGTGTTATACCTTGAGCTAGTTCTTCACTGATATGAAATAATTGTCAGTACATAAGGCTATGTTCAGGTATGACATAAGGTGATTGTGAGAAACGTATGTAGTCAAGATGGGATTTGTTCCTCTTATTCGTTGAGAGTATGATGTCTAAGGCCTGATTAAGTTAAATCAACAAGGAATGATCATTCTGTGTCCTTGGATTTAACATGACATCTCTAACAAAAGGATAAATGATTGATTCACCTAAATCATTTCAAGTTGGATACTTGAAGGGGGTGATGTTATTGAATGGCTTCTAAGTCATGCGTATTAAGGGTAGTAAACCGTTGTTAGGCGGTATTTACTGCTTGCATCAATCTTCTATGTATCTTGTGCAAGTGGGAGATTGTTGGATTCTGTATGCCCAAGACACATAGAACATTGATGTGGTTAGTACGTAGTGATCCAAGTCGGGTCATACCCAATAACAAGCTTAGCAAACACCAATTAATATTTAATTGATGATATGATCATGCAATTAAATAATTACACCAATTTGGAAAATGGGTTTTCTAAATAAATTATATGTGAGAAAGAACAAACTATGAGGATATTTTGTTCATGGACATTATTGGTTATGTTGTTTAAATTAGTTAATCAACATAAAATAATAAAAGTGTGTGTACATATTATACATAATTAAAAGGTTAATTATGTAATTTGAATTTTATCAAAAAAAAACTTAAAAGAGTTTTAAAGGGGAAACCCTAATAAAAGGGTTGTTGATTCACGGCCGCAAGAGGGCCTTTTCCCTTTCTTCCCTTTTCTTGTTTTTGAAACAAGAATTCTCTCTAAGAAGACACACACATCTGATCTACTCTCTTCTCACATGAAAAACCGACTCAAGAACTCAAGCTTCTCATATGGATGAGAAGTCATACGGTTGGAACAAAAGGCTCTAGCAGCCCCTTGATGTTTCACGGCTGAAAGAAAGTTTCAGCAAGGTTCTTGATCGATTTTTGGTGTCAAATCCTAGCAAAAATGGTGTTTTCTTGAAGGCTTGTGAGTATGATTGCTTGAGAACACCTCCTCTTGGTGTTTTGGCCACTCAAGAACATCATTTTCTTGATTCAATCCACGATTTCAGCAGCTTATGAAAGGAACGCTCCAAGCTGCCATAGGGGCGCTCCAAGCTGCCATAGGGGCGCTCCAAGCTGCCATAGGGGCGCTCCAAGCTGCCATAGGGGCGCTCCAAGCTGCCATAGGGGCGCTCCAAGCGCTGGTCATCATACATCCACGTTTTGACAGCTTCATCCACGATTTTCAGCAGGTTTTTGAAGGTAGTATGTATTGCTTCTTTGGGTTGTTTTATTTGTGATAACTAGTTCAAACATATATATAAGATCCTTGCATTCTTGGGTTTGTTGTAGACATGCAATGAACTATAATTTTCAGATTTCAAATGGTTGATGTTTGATGTTAATCCGCTGCGTTTTCTTGTTTAAAATGGTTAAACAACATTGTTTAGGTCCAACAAACCCAACAGATAGCTTGTCGGAAAGCATTAAATGTTTGCAACAATGTTGTGACACACATTTTTATACAACTACTTTGTCGGAATGTTGTGTGAAATTTTAGGATTAAAACCTCTGTCGGAATTCCGTTGTAATTTTGTAACAAATATAGTGTGCTCGCAATCTTGTCGCAAATGCTCGTAGCAAAAACATCAATTTTTTAGTAGTGAATTAACTAAGAAAACAAACAGATATAAAAATACGAGATTAGAAACATGTGATGATATCTAGGTTTTAAAAATTGGTAGCACTATGTATAATCTAATTTATTTACCACGTTTATATATATATATATATATAAGTTATTTTAAAGTTTGGTTTGAAAGAAGATTACAAGACTGACAAGTTTAATTATATTGACTTCACAATTACCAAAAAAATAATAAAAAAAACATCACCAAGATGTATTGACTTAATGATTTTAAGCACTGAATAAGATACAAATCTTTGATGCATTGAATTCACGATTTTAGATACCCAAAAAGAACATAATTAGGATATTATTGAAACTAGAGTGTATTGACTTCATGATTTGAAGTACCGAAAAATAATGCAAACTAGAATATAATATAAACAACCGTCGACTTTTGTAATAAATGATTAACCAAGGATAAAGGAATCCGGTTGTATTGACTTCACAACTCATGACTGAAAATGAACATGTCCTAGGATGTCATGTCAATGAAAATTGATTTGTACAAAAAGATCCAAAAAAAAAGAATCCAATAGAGACTAATTTTTTTTAAACGAAACCTAAACACAATAGCTTATTCAAGTGATAAACTAGTAAAATAATAAAAATACATTCAAATTCTTTTAGCACACTTCATAAATTAGATTAAACACACATGCAGATCCAAAACCTACACCTGACTATGATCATTGTGTAATTTTACTAATCATAAAATCAAATAAAAACTCATATTGTAATTACAAATATGTTTAAAATTGAATAGTTAAACTCCCCTTTTTCGTTTTCTTCTAGCCTTCAAATCCATGCCAAAATCCAAGCCATCGGATTATTGGTTTTTCTGCGTCACCGTGCAGCCAAAACCCTCAAAAACTACCGTGAAATCGTGAGTGAATATCATTTTTATTTCCCTGAATATTTTGGTTTTCTTTGCACACACACAACACAGGCCATCTAGCCCAACCAAGATAAGTTCAGCCCAAAATCTAGTTGTTAGGCTTGAGATGGCTTTAATTCACAGCCCACCAAGTTGGATTTATTAAATAGAAAACTACATTCATGTCGTTTTTCGTTTTTGTTATGATATATAAGGACATATGTAATCTTATAATATTCTCCCTTTCCTTCCCACTCTATCATGTTAGCACAAGTATAAGTAGTTATGTGATCACTAACTTAAAGTTAGTTTATGTACTAAACATGCCATATTGCCATTATACATATTTTTGTGTCTCAGTTGCTTTAAGAAAAATCAATGTTTTCAGAACCGGATTGGACGTCGAACCGGCCGCCTTACTGGTTTGGTGGTCGGACCGGATTTAAGAACCGGATGACGTCATAATTATATATATAATATATTATATATAATGTATTTTATAGTTATATATAAAACTTAAGTATATTTGTATATCTAATACACTAATTTATAGTTCAATACCCTGCTTTTACTCAAAAAAATCAAAAAAAAAATACATTGAAAACCCGTCCAAACCGGTCCGGTTTCCCTGTCCGACCACCGGTTAGGGAATAACCGGCTGGTTCGGCCTCTCGAAAACGGATCATACATGACCGGACCGGCCACCGGACCGATCCCCAGTTGAATCGGTCGGACCGGCCGGTCCGATCCGGTCGTGAAAACAATGAGAAAAATATTACTGCTTTAGGCTCCAAAATTTCGTGCCCATTTCTTTCTATGCTTAAATTCGTATTTGATATTTTTTTAAAAATTTATTTTAAGAAAATTGTATGATTAATAGTAGAAAAAGATGCGAGAAAAAAAGATTGAGTAGGCACATGAGAGTGGCGCATATCCCATAAGATTATTATTTAGAGGGGAGTAAGTCGTCTCGAGTTTCCCCGATTCGTCGGGCTTCCATGTCATTTTTTTAATTTTTTATTCCTAGTAATTCCCCTATTTTGCTTGGTACCGCCTTAGGGGCTGTTTGATTGTGCTGACTGAGTAATATCTGACTGAGTCAGAAGCTGACCCAGTAAGAAGTTCTGACTGGGTCAGATCTTACAAAAAGTTGGCTGTTTGATTATGTATCTGACTGAGTCTGCTGAATGAATTTGAATTTAACCATATTGTCCGTTGTTGTGACGAGTTTGAATTTAACTACTGTTGTGTAATCAATAAAAATAGTCAAATATATAAAAATAACATAATACCTTAAAATTCAAAATGTCAAATGAACATCAAATGTCAAGATTAATCAGCTTCTATTTACTTATTTGAAGAAACATAAACAGAAAAAAACTTAAAAATCTGACAATAGATCAAACCAACATCAAAACCCAATCATCAAAACCTAATCATCTAACAAAACATTATCAAGCACCAAAATGGAGAAAATTAGCAAACGTACCTGCAGATCGAGGAGGGGAGATGGTTGTCAGTTTCGGTTGCCAGTGGGTGTCGCAAAGGTGGGTGTGTCGCCGGCAGATCGAGGAGGAGAAGGGATGTGCGCGGCGGGGGTGTCGCCGGCGGGGGTGTCGCCGGCGGGGGTGTCGCCGGCGGGGGTGTCGCCGGTGAGGGTGGGTAGCGGGGGTTGGAGAATGGGGTGGGGGTTGTTTCTTCAGAGAAAGTAGAGAAGGGTTGTGTGTGGTGTGGGTCAGTAAGTTTTTTTTTAGGTCTGGGTCCATCTAACATCTCGGTCAGCTGAATCAAATTACAAATCAAATGGGCTGAAGTCAGCTCAGTCAGCCCGTATCAAACACCCCCTTAGTTTCTCTTCGACTCCCCTATTTAATATGTACCAAAGCTTAAACCCTTAATTTATTTTATTATATAAGATACATCGCTAATCATTAGAATTTACAATTATCTATTCACAAGGTCGAGGTACATTTATATTTGTTTTTAGAGAACGTGAAAGAGAATATGAAAAGTAAAAAGGTAAAAAACAAACAACAAAAACATAAAGACAAACAAACCCATAACATCCAAACAAATGAAAAAATATATATTTGGCAGATCACGGGTAAGATCTACACCAACTCACCCACTCCCCTTTGCCTTCGCCTTTACCTGACTCATAAACTACTTATTATATATACATATACACATTCACAACACCAACACCAACACCAACACCAACACCAACATCAAACTCAACACTAGCTTATTACTTTCATTCCATCTTAACATCAAATTCTATCCATAGACTCCAACTTCATATTACATATATAGTTATATACACAATGTTGCTATCGTATATGGCGGTTTTGGCGTCGGCGTTGGGCGGGCTTTTGCTTCTCAACCGCGGAGTAATGGTGGAGGGTGTTGCTGTTAAAGTGGATGGTAACATTTCGAAGATAGAAGATGCTACTTATTTTCGTATATATTATGGGAATACCTTCAAAGTCATCAAAATGACCTTGATGGAAAAAGCTATCTTCTTATCCAGGTATCTTGTTAATCATGCTCATTGGTTTGTTACTTTGTTATATTATTTACATGGAATTACAAATGTAGTTAATTACACAGATAGTGTGGTTTCACGGAAAACACAGATCGATTTGAGTATTAACATTTTTCATGACAACTATGAGACTTAGAGTTTTAAAACTTGTAACACAATGGGGGATTAAGGATAACATCTGTCCAATTTTAATAAATACTACCAAACATGCGAAACATGTGAGGGTATTATATTCATTTTCTAAATAACATTTGCGTTAAATACTCTACCTTTAAAAAAAAAGTTAATATCTAAACTTGTGATTTTCCGCTAATCATATTGACTATTTGTGTAATTAGCTATAACAAATGATACCTGGTTTAAATTACCAAAAGGTTCTTTGGCCTAACTATAGTAAGATGTATTGCAAATCTATCTCTTTTAGTATGATTAAGGGTTCAAGTATCATGACACACAACAAGTGTTAAAAAAACGTGTCTAATCAAATCTTTCCTACCATTACTAAATGATTTGGAATCAAGTTTTAATTGCCTAAATCAGTCTAAAAACGACACATTTAAGCTTTCCGGGTATGTTCTTTTTGCATGTGAGATTTTTCCTGGTGTGAACTTACATTTTTGTCGGTTTTTTTAAAAAAAGCTCTTGACACTTATAAGTTGTAACTTCGCATGCTCATAAACTACACCTTGTAAAACATTTGGGCACTTTGTAGCATCCAGACAGATTTTGGAAAAAAAGTAAGAAAGAGATTGTAAGACCTCATGAGATTTAACATCATTCCACATATATAGGAAAATAGTCGGAAATCATTACTACATTGTATTGGTGGATACCCTACACATTTCGTATAAAGCTCAAAATATTTTGGCCTTGTCATAAAATGACAGAAAAAGGTCGAAAACCATGAGTTCTCAATGCCTCAATTGCAATAACTCGAGCATGTGGCATTTGGTTACTATTTCTTTAAGACAATAAAATTTGTCAAATAATTTGGCATTTGAAAGAATTGGATTCAAAACTAAATTTATAAAGGATTTGAAATTGAAAGAATTGGAATCTGTAAATGGATTATGTTTAATTTATAAGTATGTTAAAAGACGTTGAATGTGGCGGTTATGGATGTGACAGTTGTGGTGGTGGCAGTAACAATGGTGGACCAGTAGTTGTGGCGAATTCTAATTCTTACAACTACGTACTAATCCTTTTGTATTCGTTTCAATTTTTAAAGAACCAGACGTATAAAGAATAAAAATTTGGATTTTAATTCCATTAAATGCCACTCTAAATATTGTGTATGAGGCAGCTGTTCATAAAAAAAATTTGTTTACACATGTATTTGTATGATCATCCAAAAATCAATGTTTTACAAAGTTATTATTAGTTTTGACACATGAGAAGTTCGGCCCACATTGTGGGGTACGCATCACGGGTTTCAAAACTTCACATCATCTCTAAATAATCTATCATATCAAGTCACGGGCTCACCACTCATACACATTCAAGAGATTTTGTTCCAAAAATAAGAATTAAAAGTCTAATTATCTGTTTTTGTTAATTTATTCGGCGACCCATAATTAATAACATCGATCTTGGTACTTAAATAACTTCCATGGAGATCATATATAACATGGAGGGAAAGAAAGTAGATTATGTGATCAGTGATAATATTATTATTTATGTATCACATTTAAAACAATATGTTTAGATGTTTATAAAGGTTTTTTTTTTTTTTTTATAATATCCTGCTTAATCTTAGTTTTGTAGTATTTTTAATAATTAATAAAAAATAATATGAGCATTTGATTGCATTTGGAATAATGGCGCAGAGTAACTCAAAGATGGCAGCAAAGACCAAATATTGCACACCAAGGATCAAATCTTTTGTCATCCCATTAGCAAACTTCTCGTTGGATGTCAGTTATTTTCCAGGTTTATTTTAAATTAAATGTATTTTTTTTATTTACCAAAAATAAAAACCAAATGATACTTATAATGTATGATTCATTTATGGTTTCATTTTGATGCTATGCAGTTTCATTCTTCGAGGTGAGATCATTATGCGTTTGTTTGTAAGTCTTTTAGTTATATACAAAATATATATTAATGATTATTGATTTGATGTATATGAGAATTTTGCAAAAAATAAACATGATGAACAGCTATTAGGACTCATGCCAACATTGAAAGGCATAACATCAGAAAGGATAGCTTCTCCATGTCTCCTTAAACTCTACAATGAGGGACAACTTCAGATGCTCAACAAGAGTGAGCCACAACAATTTTCTCAATATACCGCGCATTTTGTGAGCTATAACAGCAATCAACCAACTCAGTCATGCAATTATGTTACTTTTGTCCCCATTGGCGAGCAAACGCCTCTCCAAGTACCTCCTTTTCTTAATATATGTAAGGGGTGTTTGGCATTACGTTTGTTAAAACTTGTGATTTCTTTCACTTTAAAACGCAATCCCAAACACCCCATAAATATTTTCCACTCTCTAGCTTTCTACATCTTCAGATTTCTCATGATTATGGGTCGTTGGTTTGTTAGAGGGCTGAGTGGATCAAGTACTTGGGAGTTTTTGCAAACGCTGAAACGAGAGCAAATGGAATCTATGATGCTGTAAGTGCAGCATTGTTTGATTTTCTATATTTCTGTTAATGAGACTCAAATCTGTAACCATTGATTCAAAAGTCACAGTGGGGCAAACGCCACTGATCGAACGTAAGTGGCGTGGTTGTTGCATTTGATGGTTGTTGATGCTCGTAATTATGCAGGTGAAAAGCAATTACATGTGCCTGGTTAATTCTGCTGCAAGCAAAAAGCTCAAACCAATAGTGGCTTGGATGGAGTTTACTGATGTTCGTATGCCTATATAATCCAAGTCTCATCACACTACCAACACGCGATCCACATATGCATCTTGCCATATGTGGATCGCTTGTGTTGTTACATTGATAATGTTAGAAATTATTGTCATCTTTTTTTTGGTGCAGGGTGTTTGGACTTTCACAAAAGATGCATACAAGTTAAAGGTATATGCTCTTCACATTACTTTCATTCAACTAACAAAACCTACATTTGGGTACTTGTCGTACACAGTATATAGAAGATGCAGGAGGAGAGAACTTGGATGAGTCCATAAACAGGATAACATACAACATATCATCTATTGAAGATTTGGAGCAACTTCATGCTATCTTATGTGTAAGTTTCACTCGGTTTTGTTCAAATTTACCCTTAAAAACTTATACTTAGATTCTTACTTTTTGGTAAATTAGACCGTAGATGTATTGATTGATGGGACATTAACTTCTGACCCGTTTGGCTACAACGCAACATTGTTTCTTCAAAACCTCAATATAGAGGATCAAGCTTGTTTTGCTTTTCTTTCACATGAAAGCATCTGGAGACATGATAAACGCCTTTCAACTGACCTGGCTCTTGGTATGTTTTACTCAAGCTTTTTAAGTGTCTCTTAATAAGTGCTTATAAGCACATAAGTTGGTTAAATAAGCACTTTCATACATTGTTAACTAGAGGACATTTGCATTCTGACCCTCTAAATTGACTAGATAATTTCTTCATTTTGTTTTCAAGATTGGTTTGATGGAGCAGTGTCCCAACCACAACTAGTCCTTGCGGACCTAATTGAAATCCTCTTTCCAACGGGGACTTATTCGACTACTTACTTTAGAAACCTCTTAAAGGTACTTAAAATTCATTCCTGCAGACTGATATTGTGCTTGTATTTGAACTTACAGTTGTTTTTATGCATTCAAAATGCAGGGAGAACAGGCTACAAGCCTTGGTCTTGAAAGCTGCAATCGCGATACGTTTACTGCCATGGAGCCAACTATAGTAACATGCACATAGAACATAGTTTTTGATTCAAGCATTTTCTGATGTAATGTCTGTTCTTATATATATTCATGTAGCGACTAGGTATGGACGATTTTCAGTTAGTATTGATTTGAGCCAATCTATATTATAACTTATGTTCATATATATATACACAACAAATTGTGGATGAGATAAAAACCGCATCATATGAAAGATAATGAGAGATGTATCTAGTATGGGTCCAGATATGAGATTAATTAAACAAACAAATATACTCAGTATATCCCATTAAAAAGCAGGGTCTGGGAGGGGTAGGTGGTGATGAGTTTTTCATCTGTCTTGAGAGATAGAGAGACCGCTTCCAAAAAGACTCCCGACTCGAAAACGATAGCAAGCAGATTATAGAGCATACAACATACATGTATATATCACATAAGGGTTTAGAATAAGCATAGGCATATTCATAAGTATATTCATGAGCATAACATACATCACATAAGCATAAGCACACCATAAGCATAACAACCCGAAGATAGCGTATACATCAAATAAGCAACATGTTTCACCTATAAATGGCAAATGTCGATAACCTACACATCACGCGGGGGGTCACGCATGAGGTCTTTCTTACTCTTCCTACCAACAGATCCCACTAGAAGTCTTTAATTTTAATTATACGCCTCCACACACTCCTATCCTCGATCATGTGCTCGGAAAGGTGCAACTCTACCATATCCCACCTAATTATCTTGTCCCAAGCTTGGTTTTAAAAAAGCGAGAAGCGCACAAAAACGACAAGGTCTAAAACAGAAGCGCAAAGCGCAAAAGCGGCGGGATTTTCATACGTTAAGAGCAAAGTATTAGTAATACATATTTTAATTAGTTTAATATAATATTTACTATAATATTAATCTTTTTATGATAAAAAAAATTAGATAATTAAAAGATGTATATTATTTAATATATAAATAACCTCAATGTACAACATAAAAAGCTATTTGTATAAGTTATTAAAGCACAAGTCTTAATGAATTAAGGAAAGAAAAAATAAATAAACATATAAAAACGTTTTAGATTAAAATTGATAAAAACAAAAACATCAAGGATGAAATGTGTAACTTATAATAAAATTAAATTGAAGTTGTAACCCTAAAAGTTTCAAAAGCCGTCATCTTCTTGTTTCACACTTCCACTTCCACTTCTGCTCCATCCATTATTGAGGTATATCTCCGTGTTCTTCTCCATCTTCATCCAGTTCTGCCTCTTCGAACCAGGTAAGCTTCGATTTCATAACTTTCATCTTCGTTTTGGAGTTTAAAACTTCGATTTCATGTTCCTGTACATGAATCCCGCGCTTTGCGCCTTTGGTTTCAACTGAAAAAGCGACATAGGCGCTCGCTTTTTGTACATAGCTCGCCTTGTGTGACAAAAAGCGAACCCCTCTGCGCCTGAGGTCGCCTTGCGCCTAGGCGCGCCTTAGGCGCGCTTTTTAAAACCAAGGTCCTAAGTCAGCTTAGGTCTTCCTCTACTCCTCCTACCATCTAAGGTGATGTTCTCTACTGCTCTAACAGGCGCTGGCATCGATCTCCTGTTCACGTGCCCAAACCATCTTAATCTTCCCTCTCGTATTTTATCCGTGATACAAGCCACCTCTAGCCTCTGTCGAAACACATCATTCCTTATCCGATCCAGTCTTGTGTGTCCATGCATCCACCTCAGCATTCGCATTTCCGCAACCTCTATTTGTAGTTCGTGCGATTTCTTTATGACGCAACTGTCTGTTCCGTATAACATAGCTGGACGTACTGTCACTCTATAAAGTTTTTCTTTTAATCTTGTTGGGAACCTCTTATCACACAAAATCCCTGATGCTGCTCTCCACTTGCACCATCCTGCTTGAACACGGTGGGTTTACTTTACTGTGTATCTCTCTACCCTCCTGTACGTACGAGCCCAGACATTTAAACCTAGACGTCTGTGGGATCGCCAGACCTTGGATATTGATTTGGATGTCCTATTCATTCCCTCCACTGTAGTTACAATGCCTGTATTCCGTCTTAGAGCGACTTATCCTTAAGCCTTTGCGCTCTAGTGCCGCTCTCCACTGTTCTAACCTCTCGTTGAGAACCCTTTTGGATCCCGATATTAACAAAATATCATCTGCAAAACAGCATGCACCACGGGACTGGCTCCTGTATAGACTTGGCCATCTCATCCAACACTACTGTGAATAGAAATGGGCTCAATGCCGATCCTTGGTGAAGTCCCACTTCCACCGGGAAGAAATCTGTGTCTCCGACTTGGGCTCTCACACACGTTTTTGTCCCGTCATACCTATCCTTGATTATCTTGATATATCTCTCTCCTACTCTTCTATGTTGTAGACTTTCCCAAATGAGTTGTTGCGGCACACTGTCATAGGCTTTTTCTAAGTCAATGAAGATAATATGGAGATCCCTCTTCTTTTCTCTATATTTCTCAATTATCCTCCTTATGACGTGTATGACTTCTGTTATAGAGCGCACTGGCATAAATCCAAATTAGTTTATCGCTATCTGAGTTTCACGTCTAATTCTCGTGTCAATAACTCTTTATCATAGTTTCATCAGTGACTCAAAAGCTTTATTCTCCTATAGTTTGCACAACCTTGGACATCTCCTTTTTTCTTATATATGAGGACTATGACACTATTTCTCCACTGCTCTGGCATCTTCACTGTCTTGAAGATAGTATTAAATAACTCTGTTAGATATGAGATTAATTAAAAAGTCTTATTCGAGTCTTTGATAGGTATTGTATTACTTGAAACTTGTTTCATACTCGTTTAACTGTATCAAAACTGAATATATTAACATAGTACGTAATCTTAATAAAATATAATGAATATTGTATTTTAAATTTGTTAGAAGCCCCAAAGAATTATTGTGAGTATTTGATTAACTATATTCTAAGTCGGTTTTTATGATGAATTGAAGATTGTTTAATGGAAATTGCAAGTATTATAATAAACTTGATAGTTATAAACTTGATGATTTAGAAATTAGCATACTTACAATGGAAAAAGAAATTAGCATCAGTAAATACAAAGGGGTGCCAAATTTTGCAATCTTCACATGAACAATGTGGGAACATGAGAAACACACTTCAAGTCACTTTTTCACCATAAACCCTCCTTTTAATACATTTCCTATATGCAGAAGGCATGAAAATAATGAAAAGCAAACTTTCTGCAAGCACTATACATGCATAAACACCATGAATTTCACTCAAAAAATTTAACAAAAACACACAACAATATTTACTTGATTAATTTCTTACATGAACCTTATTGTATCAATGACATACGTCATGAATCCAGACAAACCCATGTCGAAAATGACCCCAAAACGATCTGTTTACTATATGTTACCTTTAATGGCTTCTGCTCTCCTCATCATCGTCTTCATCATCTTCAACCTATGCGTAAAAACCCAAGTGTTTTATTCATCAAGTGTCCAAACCCATCCATCACCAAAGCAATTCAGCCTACTAATAGGGATCCTAACTCGAGCAGATAATTATGATCGTCGCCATTTCCTCCGCCTCATTTATGGCATCCAGTCCCCTCCCTTTGCCCAAATAGACATCAAGTTTGTATTCTGCAACCTCACAAAACAAGAACAAAGAGTTCTGATATCCCTAGAGATCCTTAGATTCAACGACATTATCATTCTCAACTGTTTTGAAAACATGAACAATGGGAAAACATATACATACTTCTCATCACTACCTCATATTCTACCCCAACCTTATGATTTTGTCATGAAGGCGGATGATGATGTTTTTTTACGCCTTTTGCCACTGGCATTATCACTGCAGCCACTACCGAGGGTGGATACGTACTATGGGTTTGTGATCCCTTGTCAAAGTATGGATCCATTCGTGTCGTATATGTCAGGAATGGGATTTATTTTGTCATGGGACTTGGTAGAATGGATTGCAACTTCTGATATTCCTAGAAATGATACTTTTGGACCTGAGGATAAACTGGTGGGAAGATGGTTTAAAGCTGGACAAAAAGCAAGAAACAGGTTTTCTAATAAGCCTGCTATGTATGATTATCCAGGTACAAATGGGAGATGCTCACATGAGCTAATTCCCGACACAATAGCCGTTCACAGGCTCAAAAGATGGGATCAGTGGCTTGCGGTGATTCGGTATTTTAATGTGACTAAAGAACTTCAGTCATCAAAGCTTTACCATGATTTAAATTTTTGAGTTGATTTTCAGATTAAAAATGTGTAAACTTGGTTTTAATTCAATTTCTTGATAAAACACAACATAGACAAAGAATGTGAATTTCATTTTTTGTTTCATCGTACAAATGTTAGCTCTTGCTCAAAGACAGTTCATCAGCATGTTATTTTGTATCTTTGATTATGTATTTCCTATGTACACAAATCTTTTTGTTATGAAGTCACATGATTTTAAGTGGGTGCATTGCCATCAATCCTTTAAGCTCCAAACAACCTGAAATAAAGCAAGAAAGAACACTTATAACGCTTTAACATGCCATCCAAAACTTGTTTTCTTTTTTTTGTCAAAGATGGGTTAATAAGTTACCTTTGTAACCTAGATTGTGTACGTCTGTTACAAAAATAAGGAAACAAGGGTTCATCAGTCGGTTGTTCGTGTCTAAAAATTCAACAAACATATCATTTTTATGGTATAAATGAAGAGATCTATAGATGACTTGCCTTGTGGTAGGCTGCGTTGCAAGTTTTGCCTTTGGCACTGGTGCAGGTTGAGCTTCATCACTAGCAATGGGCACATTCCTAACCTGTGACATTCATATCCAAAGACAATATTTTAAAAAGAAAAGCTGGTTTCTTTTGATAATCAAGAGTTAAGACTGTTTTATTCAATAAAAATAAATTAAATGATAAATACCAAGTTCTTGTAGTGCAGATTGTAGAATAGTTCAATGTATCTTTGTTTCGCTTCTTTCTGTTCCTTGTTTAACCGCTTCCAAAACGTGTAAATGTTCCCCATATTCAACACTTTATTTGCATAAATCTTCCAAGTATAGCTGAAAAATCAGAAACAACTCGTAACTAATGACGATTTCATCAATTTCAAGTAAATATGTATCAAAATACAAATAGTTAATTACCATTCATATATACGCTTCAAACCACCTTCTGAAATCATGTTCCAGTACCCGGGATCTTCTTTACATTTCTGGAAAAAATCAGCAATCTTGTTGCTAGCCTGATCACCATAATTAGGATCAATCTGGAACCCAGAAACACCATCAACAATAATCTCAGCTGGACCACCTTGATTGGTTGCAAAAGTTGGTAAACCACAGTTCATAGCCTCAATAACTGTGAGCCCAAACGCTTCATATAAAGCCGGCTGCACGAATGCACCCTTTGAGTCGGCAATAAAACGGTAAAGCTCACTGTTCCTCTTCTTATCTGTTTGTGCAGCTATCCATCTTATTTGACCTTTAAGTTGATACTTCTCTATCAGCAAATGCATTTTCTTTATTTCTGCCATTTCTTCTCTATCTTTGGATTTTGAAGGATCAAAAAAACCAGCCACAACAACAAGATTAACCAAGCTCCTGAGCCTCTTATTCTCTCCAAACCATTCGGTTAGTCCTGTGATGTTCTTCACAGTGTCAAGCCGAGCCATTGAGAATATGATCGGTTTGCTTTTGTCTTCCAAGTATCCGCTGCCAAATTAACATTGATGTTAACAAATAAATAACATACAACCACGCATAATCAAAGTAACAAACAATCTCACATGTGTTCTTCATTTTCAACTTTACTAAAGAGCAATTCCTCAATGGCAGGCCGAAATGTGGAGAATCGTTTCTCTGTTTCAGTGTATGGGAAGTAAACGGTTTGATCAGCTCCTGGAGAAGCAATATTGAATTTGGGATCGAACACGTTGATGCCCGAAACAACTCTGTATAAGCCTGGAAGTGTAAATGATCCATGGCTTTCATATTGCCCAGGTCTATCTTTACTGATAAACAACAACAACAAAACGGTTTAAAGATCAAAATTGACCGCAAAATAAGTAATTTGATCATGTTTTAACATCAACCTTCCAGCAATTTCTTGAAAAGTACTGGTGATGATGAAATCAGCTGAACTCATTGCAATCATATCTGCAGTGAACTGACATGAAAAGTGATATTTTGGGTCCAATTGCTTCCATTTCATGTCTGAATCTTCGTATTTGGTTTTCTCCAAAGCATGCGCAATTGTTCCCTGTAAAATTATAAAAAGAATTCCATCAATTTAATTATTTACACACAAACAATTTCTAGGGTTTGCTTAAACATTTGGTACCAATGTGGTTCCAAGTTTGTTAGCCATGAGAGATGCAACAAGGTTTCCATCAGTGTAGTTTCCGATAATGAGATCCGGTTTTCCTTCCATCATTTCGATGATTTTCGCACTTGCATCCTGTTGATTTCAGTTCGAGTAATTAACAATTTAACATTCATAAAGACACAAAATTGAACAAGTACACGAAGCAGAATTAAGGGATTGAGCATGCCTGAGTGAAGTTTTCGAGGTATGGATATATATCGAATCGAGATACCCATTTGCGAAGAACACCCTTCTTCGTCCTGAATGGAACCCTAAGAATGTGTGAATGTTTTGTGTTGATAATTGGTTCCAACACCTGGTTACACTTCGTCCCTTTTGCATCAGGAAGAAGTCGAGTCACCTAGTCAAAAACCGGACCGTTAAACCGTCAAATCATAAACATTGAACTGTTATACACCGTTAAACATTAAAATTGGACCGTTAAATTATCAAATCATGAAAAGTGAAAGCCAAACATCAGACTGCCAAAGTTTAAAGACTGAACCGTTTAGATCTCACACTGGTCGACTTGTTTCGGTTTGGATGATAATTTCTTAACGATGTATAAACACGTGTAATAATCAATATAGTAAACATACCACAAGTATTTGAGGTTTAAAGTTGAGTCCTTGCCGCTTAATTCTCATGAGCAATTCCTCTTCCATAGCCACTACTTGATCCAAAACATAAACTACTTGGCCACCGGTATCAGGCAACCCAAGAACATTGGACTGGCCGAAGTACCCATGAATCGAGAATAAAACAACGTTGAATATGTTTGGAATCCTGCTGAATAAAGCCTCCAGGTTTACAGAATCGGGTGCTTGAAGAACCTCCAAAAGAAAACGAATTGTTTCCCTCGCTCGTTCTACATTATCTCCCCATCCCTTCTCAAATCCCCATTCTTTGAATCTGTATTTGTTCATCATCGTGTTACATTTTTAGTTAGTTAAGTTTTAAATAAATTGGTATAAATGAGGATTAAAGATTTAAACTTTACCTAAGCTCGAAGCTTTGATATGGCGTATCATTAGGCAATGAAGAAAGAGAGGCATGAGCTACTATCAAAGCTGCTCGAAGTTTAGAAACCGTGTTCAGTTTATCATTGATCATAAGATTCTGCACATTTGATTTTTTTGCAAATGTTACAAATATGATAAAATGTACGTTCTTTTGTAAAGTTTATATCGGTTATGAATCACTTCATACTTCTCCTTGATGATTTAATGACAGTAAGTAATCGACAAGTAGTTGTTGACTGTTAGATTGTGCATGAAGCTTAGAAGTAATGAACTTTGATATGAAGCTAACACCATTGCCAATCGAAGAGGATAAACTCATGTTAGGCAGTTTAAAGTCCATCGATCCAAAGTCAATCTCCAATGCATTTTCATCCTTAGCCCTGAAAGATTTGAACATTGGTAGTAGTCATATAAGTTGTTAAAAATTGTTTGAGAAACCGTAAGTACATCATCTTGCCTATATACCATGTTTCATCGACGATCATTTCCTTGAACTTCAAGTAATCTGTTGCAGTGATCCCATCAACGGATAGATCGTTAGAGTTTACTTTAACAAACTCCCAAAATCCGGGATTCGGTCTTATGGCAAATGCTACATAAGGAGGAACAACAGCTGCTTCCTGTTAGATCAAATTGAAGTCAAGTATTCAGTTTTTAGAAATCCTAGACATATATTTGTGCGTATATGAATTCATTAAGAACCAACTTCGTATTAACAACATAAGCTTTCATGAAAATGATAAAACTTGAAACAAAAATATTTTACGTCTCTTTATGTACTTTTTGTTTGATTTCCTCTTTTATCTTATAATTTAAAAAAGAGTACATATTAATAGTATGCTTTATCAATACCGTAGTTTCTAAAAACGAAATCTCAAAACATATTCAAAATTCACATGCATTTTAGTAAGTTTATATAATATATAGTATAAGGATTAATATGGTTCTCGTAGTTCTCAAAATATTATTTGTTTTGAAATAAACGTTCCTCCCATATATATATACGTGTGTGTGTGGACCTGAGTTGTGCACAAGATGTAGCCGAGTAAGCTGTCCAAGAGCTGAGCCTTTTCGTCCTTGTCCTCAACAACAGTCTCCATTTCTTGCATCAAATGGTGGAGTTTCATCATCCGATTCCCTTTTTCAACGTATTTTTGAAAACATTTTTTCATATGATACCGGCTTTGCCACAGGGCTTCTGGCATGGTATCGACTATTGATTCCGACCGTTTCATGATTGAACTCGAAGCATCTGCCATGATATGATAAAAATCGGCAAAGACTTTAGACGAGCAACCGTTTGATTTGTTTTGGTTATGATAGAGGAAGTTTGTGGGATTTATAGGCAAATGTGTTAGTTGATATTGAGAGATTGCTTTGCTTATGGTTTTGTCAAGCATTTGGAATGTTAAGAAGGTAGGGATTGTTTTCGAAAATGCAGGCTGAGGGCCAAAGGAATTTTGTTGCTGGGGACATGTTTGATTCTTAGATTCCTAAGGAGGACACAAGTTTTGTTGTTCAATCTTGTGTTTTTATATTTCCTTTTGGGGATGTGAGTTGTGAGATGAGGTATAAAGCGAGTTTTTGACTATGGTATTATACTGTAGAATTATTATGAATATTATAACATATTTTCTTTTTTAAATCTTCGTTTAAAGAATCATGTAATCCACTTTAACTTGTCCGTATTAGCTAATTTTTGGATATATAATATTAAAGCTAAAGTGTTGACAGTATTTATCTTTGGGAATTATCATATGCTATCATGACCAGTTCATCAAGAAATAAGTTAACTTGATAAAAAGGTTTTTTTTTGCAGGGGAGTTTAAGTATACTAAAATTATACAATAGATTAGCTTAGATTTTTAGCTAATTTTTGGATATAATACTTTTTTGAGCGAACTTCGTTTTTGCTCCTTTGGTCGAAATAACGGTTTTCCTCCAAATGTTTCAAAATCGCGATTTTGCTCCATGTGGTTTGCAATTCGTTTCAATTTACTCAAACTTACTAACACCGTTAATTAAGTCTGTTAATTTTAAGGGTATCTTAGACATTTTGCTAATAGGGTTGATAATATTGTGACAACCCGGTATACTCGCTCGTGTTAACTTAATAATAATAATAATAATAATAATAATAATAATAATAATATAATAATAATAATAATAATAATAATAATAATAATAATAATGAGAATAATAATAATAATAATCATAATAAAGTCCAGGGGGCAATTTGTCATTTCTGAAACTTCTAAAGAAGTTAACAACATAAAATAACAAATACTAAACCTCAGGGACCCAATCTGTAATTTAATTTTAATTAAGTTTGGGAACAAAATAAACAAATCGAAACCGCAGGGACCAATTGTGTAATTTTTCAAACCCAAACCCCCCGCCCCCGTTTTTCCGGCGCCGTCACCGGCCAAATTCCGGCCAACCGCCGGCGAACCCCAAAACGCGTCTAAAACTCGATTTTATAGCTCAAAATACAACGAACCGTTTCGTGGGAAAGATTCGAACCCAATGCAACAAGAAAACGCGTTGAAACGGTCAATCAACGGCTATAAAATTTACTTTATTCCCGACAAATTCAAACGGCTAGATTACCCACTCAAACACTAAATTAATCAAAGCTAATCGAACCACTCGAACATTATCAACCTATAAATCGAATGTAATCTGCAATCCTAATCACAAACACATAAACACCTGAATTCAATCTCCATTTCACCCGCGACCTGCAACCCATACTAACACCACACTCCGACCCATCTACACTGAAATTAACACAGGGCTTTAGCTCATTAGCATCACACGAAGCTTTCTGTGCAATTAATTTGAATTTCATCCGTGTTTGATCATCATTCGGATTCAAGATACCTTGCGACATGTTCTTATCTGTTTATCATCAACTCAATTTCAAAATAGGTAATTAAACACCCTAATCTACTCGTTTTTACATGGGGATTAAAAGCCCATGTTTATATTCATTAACAGAATCGAATTCGAGTTCAATTTGAATCCAATCGAATTAGGGTTCTAAGGGAATTTGGGGGAAATAGGAGTATACTGTTAAAAACAAAAGAAACGGATTTCTGTCGCGGCTAAGGCCTTTGGTTCACCGGTTCAGTACATGCATGCTAACAGTGAGGTCCCGGGTTCGACCCCGGGCACCCTCGTTTATTTTTAGGGTTTTTTTACGCCTCAATAAAATATAGAAAAATTCTTAAAATTATAAAAATAAATTTTATAAACTTCCCTTATTTTAAATGTTACAAAATGATTTTTACAAATTTATTTTATTTAAAAACCTTAAAATATTATTTATAAATGTTCTAAATAATTATTTTTAAGAAAAATGGACAATGTATCGTGCTTAATTACGAAATAATCACGGAAATTGTAGAAATTATACAACTTGTAATTTCACGAATAATTTACGAATATAACTATAAGTTATTACAAAATATACAATAACTAATTTAACACAATATATATATATATATATATATATATATATATATATATATATATATATATATATATATATATATATATATATAGAATCGTGTGCGTCAAACCGAACCGATCCAAATTCGACCAAATATATCTATTCGCATTGAATACATTTTAAAGACTTAGTTACAATCCATAATAGGTATTGATCGTGCTTGATCGTGCATTGCCTTATTCTTTGAAGCTCTTGTTGCTTTCACTACATCAATTCAAGGTGAGTTTACAGCACCACTTTTACTTATATACTCTTTTGGGGGTGAGAAACATGCTGTTTTCATAAACGTTACATTACATTGGGTTTTTGTAATACTGCATATACTTGATACTATGGTGTTTTACTTTGCCCTTCGGACCGTTAATATGGACTTAGCGAGGTGATTGTTAGTAGTACTACTGGGATTGACATACCCCACTCGGGCTAGTCGCGCTAGCTGGTCAAACGGGTGAACGGTTAGCCTAATTTCAAGTGTTGTGGTGTGTGATCCACAGCCGGGCCTACATTATACTATTGCTTACATGTCAGCTCGGTCGCGACTTCATACACATAGTGATCATTATGGACTAGCTACCCATTGTATGCTTTGATTACAAAATCCGAGAATTTCAATACTGATACTTACTGTTTTCTGATAAACCTGTGAACTCACCAGTCTTGTACTGAGATTTTGCATGTTTTCTCTCAGGACATTGATGTGGCACGATTAGGAGCACAGCGTCTACCACATGTCATTCCGCATTCATCACAAACTGTTTTCAAGATTAAATCTTCATTTACTTTGTATAAACTGGATTGGACGCGTGTTTACGTGTTCCAAAACTATTGTTAAAAGTTATCTCGTTTACGCTTCCGCAATACTTAAATATAATTGGATTGTTTCATTATTATTAAGCAATCTATATGTTTGTAATTATCGAGTCGTTTGATGTAACTGATGCTTATCTGGGATCCTGGTTATGTCACACGCCTGACGGTAAAACTCCGTTAGTGGATTTTGAGGGTGTGACAGATTGGTATCAGAGCATTAGTTATAGCGAACTAAAATGAATTTTGCATCTCATTTGCATTGCATTTTAGACTATAGCTGGATTTGCATTAGTTACACACACATAGATTACTAAGCTATGCCTACTAAATTGGTTGCCTGAGAATTTTTGCTTTAACATATCCCTGTGAGCATATGACTACCGGGATGGTGGCTCCGAGTTGCTGTGAGTCACGGGAGAGTTTGTGTGCATTTGACATCGCCTAAATGTTCTTCATGATTTGTGTGACACATAGACACCTGTAATCTGGATCTCCTGGCAAAAGGCCTTCGGGCTAAGGCAAGCATATCGTATAAATATCTTTGTGAGACCAGTTATGCTTACCTGGGGATTTTTGGGATGAGTGATAAACTATGGTCAATAAATAAATCTCTAAGGCAAATAGGTCAAATTGCCTTGGCGTGTCAACGATTCCTGAACCTTACTGATCCTCGTATACTTTGATTGATCGACCCCGATATAATACTTACCTATTTGGTACTTCTATCGTTGATGACCACTATACTTGACAAGATATGTTAGCCTTATAGGAGGAACCAGGGGTGATCATGCAAAGCAAATTACCATTACGGGTGCACACGTAATTGTAATTTGTCGTGCATGCTAAGTCCGGTGAATCTGGTCGGGTGGTAACGTTGTAGTCAGTATAAGTCATCATTCCTACACCTTGAGCAAGAAAGTCTCGGTTTTCATAGAACATAGCCACTGATGTGGAAACTATCTATCAGTTCTACTCGTAGGAATGCTCACCCTTACCTTGAATTTGGATGAAATTCAAACCATGACATTGTACTAACCCCTCGGATTCGGACTGGTTCTCTAGCTTGTCTATTTCTTTAAATCCTTGAATTTCTCTTCCTTTTCATTCCAAGACAAAAGGTCTATTTTCATACGACTGATAGCTTTTGATATTCGGTAATTTAAAGAATGTCTGGAAGAGGACGTGGACGCGGGAGAGGTAACATCTCCATGACGCCTGCAGAATTGGCAGCGATAATCAATCATAGTATTACCGCAGCGTTGGCAAACCAACACCCTCCACAGCAGAACCCTATTGGACAACCGACTTGCACCTACAAGTCCTTTATGGACTGCAAGCCTAACCCGTTCAATGGAACTGAGGGAGCAGTGGGATTGCTCCGTTGGTTCGAAAAACTGGAATCAGTGTTTGAAATTTGCAACTGCCCTGCTGAGAATAGGGTGAAATATGCTGCTGGCACAATGGATGGTGCTGCTCTGAGCTGGTGGAACACACAAGTTCAGATGTTGGGTGTTGAAGCTGCAAACGCCATGACTTGGGAAGACTTCAAAATTTTGCTGGAAGAGGAGTACTGTTCAAGAGATGAAGTACAAAAACTGGAAACCGAATTTTGGAACCTAAAGATGGTAGGTTCTGAAATCGAAGCCTACACAACTCGTTCTCACGAGTTGGCTACTCTGTGCCCTACTATGATTAACCCGACATACAAACGGGTTGAAAGCTACATAGATGGGCTGGTTCCAGAAATATAGAGCATGGTCACCACTGCAAGACCAGCTACCATACAGGAGGCTATCCGACTGGCGTACAAGCTGACGGATCAGGTCGTCGCACAGGGCAAGCTACCCCCGTGAGGTGCTGCATCGGGTTCCAAGGAGAACAAGAGAAAATGGGAACCTCCTGCCAGTGGGAAGCAATCATCTCCCTTCCCTCATCAACAGCAGCAACACAAGAAGTTTAATCCATCCCAATCTTCTCATTCGGGCGGCTATCATGGAAATCTCCCAAAGTGCAACAAATGTCAGCTCCATCATACTGGGCAGTGCACAAGGAACACTTGTGAGAGGTGCGGGAAGTTTGGTCATGTTGCCAAGTATTGCAGGGTGAACCTCTCGGGAAAGGCACCTTAACAGCAACAGAACCACAATCAGACTGTGTGTTTTGAATGTGGTCAACCCGGGCACTTTAAAAGGGATTGCCCGAGACGGAAAAAGAATGGTGATAATGGTACTGCTGATAAGCCCAAAGACAATAACAATGGAGGTGGCGGTGGCAGAGGCAGAGCCTTCATCATGGGTTCAGGTGAGGCTCGAAATGACCCTACTGTAGTGTCTGGTAGATTCACTATTAATGGATGTTATGCCTCTATTCTATTTGACTCTAGTGCTGATAAGAGTTATGTGTCCATCAAGTTTAGTAAAACACTAGGAATGGTGCCTACTGACTTGAGTTCTAGGTATGCCATAGAAATAGCTGATGGTAGGACAATAATGGTAACTCGAGTATATATGAATTGTAAACTAGATTTGTCGGGTCACACTTTCCACATAGACCTTATTCCAGTCACACTCGGTAGCTTCGACGTAGTAGTCGGAATGGATTGGCTATCCAAGAACCGTGCTGAGATCATTTGCAAGGAGAAGCAGGTCAAGTTACCCATTTCGGACGATGAAATTCTTACAGTGGAAGGTGATAAAGAGGGTGCGGTGGTCGGCATCATATCATATCTAAAGGCTCAGAAATGTCTTAGGAAAGGACACCTTGCTTTGTTGGCACTCGTTATTGAAACGAAGACAGATGAAAAGCATGTCGAAGACATTCCAGTCGTAAGGGACTTTCCTAAAGTATTTCCCGAAGAACTACCTGGTCTTCCTCCACACAGACAGGTAGAATTTCAGATTGAATTAGCACCTGGAGCAACTCCGATCGCTCGGGCGCCGTACCATCTGGCCCCGAACGAACTACAAGAGCTGTCTAAACAATTGCAAGAATTGTTAGACAAGGGATTCATATGTCCCAGCTCTTCACCCTGGGGAGCTCCAGTGCTTTTCGTTAAGAAGAAAGATGGAACCTTTAGGATGTGCATTGACTACCGCGAACTGAACAAGGTGACGATCAAGAATAGGTATCCACTTCCACGCATTGCCGACTTGTTCGATCAATTGCAAGGATCTAGCTACTATTCCAAGATCGACTTGAGATCCGGTTATCACCAGTTAAGAGTTCGAGAAGAGGATATTCCTAAGACGGTGTTCCGGACTCGCTATGGACACTACGAGTTTGCTGTAATGCCGTTCGGACTGACCAATGCCCCAGCAGTTTTCATGGACCTCATGAATCGCGTCTGCAAGCCTTATTTGGATAAGTTTGTCATTGTATTCATCGACGACATACTGATCTACTCCCGTAATAAGGAAGATCATGAGGAACATTTGAGAACCATACTGGAATTGTTGAGGAACGGACAACTTTACGCAAAGTTCTCAAAATGCGACTTTTGGATGCGTGAGGTGCAATTCCTTGGGCATGTGGTGAATGAGAAAGGTATCCACGTTGATCCTTCAAAGATTGAAGCAATCAAGAATTGGCCGGCACCAAAGACTCCTACCAAGGTGCGACAATTCCTTGGTTTGGCAGGCTATTATCGAAGGTTCATCGAAGGATTTTTGAAATTAGCGCAACCTTTGACTGCCCTAACTCGTAAGGGAGTAATATACAAGTGGGGCAGCAAAGAGGAAACAGCATTTCATGCGTTTAAAGACAAACTCTGCAGCACACCAATCCTAGCCTTACCAGAAGGAACTGATGACTTTGTTGTCTACTGTGATGCATCCATCCAAGGTTTGGGATGTGTACTGATGCAACGCGACAAAGTCATAGCTTATGCATCTAGACAACTTAAGGTGCATGAGAAGAACTACACCACGCATGATCTAGAACTAGGAGCTGTAGTGTTTGCCTTGAAGATCTGGAGGCACTACCTATATGGAACCAGGTGCGCGATCTATACAGATCATAAGAGCCTCCAGCACATATTTGACCAGAAAGAATTGAATATGCGGTAACGACGGTGGTTAGAGTTACTCAATGATTATGACTGTGCGATCAAGTATCATCCGGGTAAGGCTAATGTGGTAGCCGATGCCCTTAGTCGTAAGGAAACTCTAAAGCCTCGTCGGTGCGCGCATTGCAAATGACTATCCACTCCGATCTGCCACTGCAAATCAAAGCTGCTCAATCTGAGGCCTTGAAGAAGGAGAACCTGAAAGCAGAATCCATGCGAGGCATGGAGAAACAGTTGGAGATTAAAGCTGATGGAATCCGTTATTTTATGAAACGGATCTGGGTACCCCAGCACGGGAATTTGCGAGAGCTGATAATGGATGAAGCTCATAAGTCACGTTACTCGATCCATCCAAGTTCAGACAAGATGTATCAGGACCTGAAAGAATTTTACTGGTGGCCGAGAATGAAAGCGGAGATAGCCACATACGTAAACAAATGCTTAACTTGTTCCAAGGTTAAGGTAGAATACCAGAGACCATCTGGATTACTCCAACAACCGGAAATTCCAGTGTGGAAATGGGAGCAGATCTCCATGGACTTTATCACGAAGTTACCTAGGACTCCCAGCGGATGCGATACCATTTGGGTTATAGTAGATCGCTTAATGAAATCCGCACACTTTCTGGCAATCCGAGAGACTGATCGAATGGAGAAGCTTACCCGTATCTATTTAAGGGAAATAGTCTCTCGGCATGGCGTACCGATATCCATCATTTCTGACCATGATGCTCGGTTCACTTCTCAATTCTGGCAATCATTACAACGGTCCTTAGGAACGCAGCTAGATATGAGTACTGCGTATCACCCGCAGACCGATGGTCAAAGTGAGCGTACAATCCAGACACTGGAAGACATGTTGCGTGCCTGTGTGATCGATTTTGGCAACAGTTGGGAAACTCATCTACCATTGGTTGAGTTCTCCTATAATAACAGTTATCACACCTCGATCAAGGCAGCTCCATTTGAGGCATTGTATGGACGTAAGTGCCGATCACCTATCTATTGGGTAGAAGTAGGAGAAAGCCAACTTACAGGACCTGAACTTGTGCACGAAACGACTGAGAAGATCGTGCAAATTCGTAACCGTATGGTGGCAGCACGTGATCGACAAAAGAGTTACGCCGACAAGCGTCGGAAGCCATTGGAGTTTCAGGTTGGTGACAAAGTACTGCTGAAAGTCTCACCCTGGAAGGGTGTAATACGCTTTGGAAAGCGTGGGAAGTTAAGCCCGAGATACGTGGGGCCATTTGAGATTGTCAAACGGATTAGCCCAGTAGCCTATCAGTTGAACTTACCTGAAGAACTCAGCGGGATACATGATGTATTTCACGTATCCAATCTGAGGAAATGTCTATCGGATGAATCATTGATCGTACCATTAGAAGAACTAAGGATAGATGATCAACTACATTTCATCGAAGAATCAGTGGAGATCATGGATCGAGAAGTCAAAACACTAAAGCGTAGCAAAATTCCCATTGTGCGCGTAAGATGGAACTCCAAACGGGGACCAGAGTTTACATGGGAACGGGAGGATCAGATGAAATCTAAATATCCGCACTTGTTCGTGGATACAACTTCAAAACCTAACTCCAACTGAATTTCAGGACGAGATTCTCTCAACTGGGGGATACTGTGACATCCCACAGTATCAAGCAAAGAACATTGTGAGTCTACTCTCACATTTGTTCTACCTCATAAAGTTTCACATACGTGTGATAGCTTAGATGATACAGATGGATTTGATGATATGACTGACAACGAATCATCAGATGGTGAATTTTCTTCTTTTGATATCTCATCAGAATCCGAAAGTTCTTCAAAGTGTACCTCAGGAAAATGAAAACACAAACTGCATCAAAGAAGAAAAAGAGAATCACTATGATCTACCAATGGTTTCATGGTCACCTTCTGATAAACAAAGTTCTAGAAACATTCAAGATATTCCCAAATCAGAAAGGAACCTAAGATTCTTCTTGTTGAAGATCATGTGGTGAATGTGATGGTGGGTGACATCTGTCACTAACAAGTCAGTCAATTAACATTAAGCTCGTCAACCCTCTGTGTGTACTAACTATCTGCAAGTAGTTATTATTTTCCATAGTTTACTCATCGTGTTAACCGAACTTTTCGTATACTCGTTTGTTAACACTAGAGTTCTAATTTTCGGGACGAAAATTCCTTCAACAAGGGATAATGTGACAACCCGGTATACTCGCTCGTGTTAACTTAATAATAATAATAATAATAATAATAATAATAATAATAATAATAATAATAATAATAATAATAACAATAATAATAATGAGAATAATAATAATCATAATAAAGTCCAGGGGGCAATTTGTCATTTCTAAAACTTCTAAAGAAGTTAACAACATAAAATAACAAATACTATACCTCAGGGACCAAATCTGTAATTTAATTTTAATCAAGTTTGGGAACAAAATAAACAAATCAAAACCGCAGGGACCAATTATGTAATTTTTCAAACCCAAACCCCCCGCCCCCGTTTTTTCGGCGCCGTCACCGGCCAAATTCCGGCCAACCGCCGGCGAACCTCAAAACGCGTCTAAAACTCGATTTTTATAGCTCAAAATACAATGAACCGTTTCGTGGGAAAGATTCGAACCCAATGCAACAAGAAAACGCGTTGAAACGGTCAATCAACGGCTATAAAATTTACTTTATTCCTGACAAATTCAAACGGCTAGATTACCCACTCAAACACTAAATTAATCAAAGCTAATCGAACCACTCGAACATTATCAACCTATAAATCGAATGTAATCTGCAATCCTAATCACAAACACATAAACACCTGAATTCAATCTCCATTTCACCCGCGACCTGCAACCCATACTAACACCACACTCCGACCCATCTACACTGAAATTAACACATGGCTTTAGCTCATTAGCATCACATGAAGCTTTCTGTGCAATTAATTTGAATTTCATCCGTGTTTGATCATCATTCGGATTCAAGATACCTTGCAACCTGTTCTTATCTGTTTATCATCAACTCAATTCCAAAATAGGTAATTAAACACCCTAATCTACTCGTTTTTACATGGGGATTAAAAGCCCCATGGTTATATTCATTAACAGAATCGAATTCGAGTTCAATTTGAATCCAATCGAATTAGGGTTCTAAGGGAATTTGGGGGAAATAGGAGTATACTGTTAAAAAACAAAAGAAACGGAGTTCTGTCACGGCTAAGGCCTTTGGTTCACCGGTTCAGTACATGCATGCTAACAGTGAGGTCCCGGGTTCGACCCCCGGGCACCCTCATTTATTTTTCGGGTTTTTTTTAAGCCTCAATAAAATATAGAAAAATTCTTAAAAATTATAAAAATAAATTTTATAAACTTCCCTTATTTTAAATGTTACAAAATGATTTTTGCAAATTTATTTTATTTAAAAACCTTAAAATATTATTTATAAATGTTCTAAATAATTATTTTTATGAAAAATGGACAATGTATCGTGCTTAATTACGAAATAATCACGGAAATTGTAGAAATTATACAACTTGTAATTTCACGAATAATTTACGAATATAACTATAAGTTATTATAAAATATACAATAATTAATTTAACACAAATATATATATATATATATATATATATATATATATATATATAGGGGAGAGATCCTAAGAAAACCAAGTATTTTATGAAAACCAAGAAAACCAATCCTAGCCAATCACAATTTTTCATTATATATTTATATTTATTATATTCAAAGGGTGTTTTAGTAATTTTCTATGTAATTTATTTTTAGTAAATATTCATTGTTGACTAAATTCCATTTTTTTTTCTCCATGATTAAACAAACCAATTTACAGAGGTTTTAAAAACCTATTTCATTGAACCATTGGATTCTTTACCATTCATCGACATCATCGTCTTCCTTTGCTCATCCTCGTCGTTTGTTCAACCCCCAACCATATTCAACCATCGTCGTCATCCATAATCGAACTGATTTTGAGGAATATTGTGTAACATCGCGTATTTGTGTTAAATAAAAATAAATTTTGTTGAATACGTTGATGTTGAATTCAAAATTTCAATAATCGTAATAACAATAATAATAATAATAATAATAATAATAATAATAATAATAATAATAAAATAATACTACTATTGATAATAAGTAAGGATTATTAAATATATATATATATATATATATAAAACATGTATTAAAAATATTGATTTATAAGTCCAGGGGGTGAATATGCAATTTATGAAACTTAAAACCAAAGTTTGAACATAAAATAACAAGTTTGAAATCGCAGGGACCATTTCTGTAATTTTTTAAAAAAACCGTCTTCCCACCCCGTATTTCCGGCGAGTCGCCGGCGAGGCTCCGGCCGAACTCCGGCGAGCCAAAAACGATGAAATTACACATTTTCAAGCCACAAAACCGGTTCCATTGCGTTCGTGGATGAGATTCGAACCCAACCCAACCATTAAACACGTTCAATCATCAAAATAATCGGATCCAAAGCCTTCACATCGAACTCACTAAATTCCCGACAAGAAATCAAACAATTATCAAAATTGAACCCACAATCACACCGAAAGTTTTCTTGGATCCAATTTAGATTGAATTCCAACAAAAACACGCGTTGAATCAGTCCACTAACGGCTAAAAATTCTTACTTTTATCTCGGATTCTAAACCGACAAAGAAACCCACTCAAACACTTATAATAAACAAAATTGAATTCATATAATCAAGCATATCTCGGTTCCGAACCTCTCTGTACTCTCAAATTCATCTAAAACACACACACACATCGAATTCGATCGTCACCTTCATCGCGACCTGCAACTCACTCGAACCCGACCTTCGGAGTTTCAAAACCTGAAATTGATAAGGGGCTTTCACTCTCGATCATCATCCAAAGCTTCATATCAATTTAATTTGATTATCATCACGATCTGAGCAACATTCGATTGGCATCTAGTCGCGGACCTATCTCGAACTCAAACTCATCAAATACAATACCTCAACAGGTAATTAATACCTCTATGAACTCGTTGTTACATGAGGAATGAAAGCCCCATGGTTTCAATCACTATTGAAATCGAATCGAGGTTCAATTTGAAGAAATTCGAACCTAGGGTTCTTCGGGTTTTGGGGTTTTGTTTGGGTTGGTTTAAAGAAATAAAAACCGGATCATAACCGCGGCTTAGGCCTTGGTTCACCGGTTCCCATGCTTCATCTCAAACAGGAGGTCCCGGGTTCGACCCCGGGCCACCTCAACCATTTTTTTTTGGGCTTTTTAAGCCTCTAAAAATTATAAAAAATTGTAAAAATTATAAAAATATTTTTACAAACATTAGAAATTTTTAAAACAATCTAATTATTTTCTGAAATTTATTTTATTCATTTATTTTATTTGTTTTAAATAAATAAAATAACTAATTATTTTTCTACCAATTTATAATTAGTGTATAATACATAATTATACAATAAATAGATTGAATCCAACATATATACATAGGTATATATCATCCAATTATCAAAACATTTTTTATTTGATTAAATTACATGTATATAATTTTATATAATCGTATACAATTTATAACTCGTGTATATACTTAACATGCAATATATAGTTAAGTTCACTTATGTATAAATGTATTATATACATATAATCATGTATATAATTATACATATAATTACTTGATTATATATAATTATGAATATAATTATACATATACAATTTATTAATAAATTGTATAAATGTATAACTTACACGTATAAATTATATTAAAGTTCTTGACATAATCACTTTCAATAAATTCGTTTATTTCAAGACATTTCAAACCGAATAAAATTTATCAATTTAAACTACCATAGAAATCCTAATACATTCCCAAATTCCCAAATCGTTATTATTCTAACTCGAGACACCGTTCCTTAGTTAATTATAAGGAAATCGTTGGTGTCTAAACTATCACGTCCAAATTCCAATCTCATCAATCAAGTGAGTATTCATATCCCCTTTTTATATCATTTCCTATTTGGGGGAAATCATGTGATACAATATATTCTATCATGATATTCTATTGTTATTTCATTTTCAATTCAATTCAAGACAGGTTATGTTATTACTTGCAATTACGTGAACATACTGTGATAAACTGGACGACAGTAAAACCCTAATTCAATCAATCAATCAATCCTGGCAACAATGTAGATCTACTGGTTTGGATAACCCACCCCATATGGCTTACGAGTGGTGATTGTGCCAGAGGCAATTAGTCAATCTATGGTGTTTGTGTGGAGTCTATTATATGCAAGTGTCAAGTCAAGGGGTTTATATTGTGTCGGTTTATCTATATGCTTCGCGGTTGCCATATAAGTCTTAATATTACCTTGTGAATTGAATTACAATCGATGGATCAATCAATCAATCTATATGTATATTCAAAACTGTGATTACTCACCAGCTAACTCGTTAGCTGACTTTATTTTCTCACATGATTTCAGGTTAAGCAAGCTAGTGGACTTCTACTTGATCATATAAGACCTGGACTTAGTCAAAACAAAAGACAATTATTATTTGTGACTTTAACTGTTGTATTTGTATCCGTTAAATTCATGTTATCCTGTAATCTGATCTTAATATTATTTTCACTATTAGACAATCATGAGTTATGAACAATCAATCATTCCCTCGTCCGCTCCGATGATTCCGCCGTCGGTCGGGGTGTGACAGATTGGTATCAGAGCCATGGTTATAGGGAATTAGGTTATTAGAAATGGAATGACCTAGACTATAACTAGGTACCTTTACACATGAGTCCTCTCATGTATTTTATATGCATAGATAGGATTATATGTGCTTTACATGTTTATACTTGATTATGTGATTATATACTTTATGTGATTCTTCCTATACTTTGAAACTATCAATATACACACGAATCCTAACTCATATTCTAAGGCATTGTGTGCCTAATTCAAGTGATTTCAAACTCCAAAAACTCGATTGTTATTCATGATTTTCAAATCTCGTCAAAGTCCGTGTCACACGACCGAGAACATGCAATGCTGGAAGAGTGGGATACCTGTATCTTAAGGTGTTCTGTCTAGGCAAGGTATTTCATACAACTTGATTACCTTACCTGGGAACCCTCGAGATGAGTATTCGCTTATAGGTACGCATGTCCTCGTGCTGGACACAAATACTTTGATAAGTCAACGTATTCGTTTTGGTTTGCGAACCGAACGTTTACACTCCTAACCTCTCATTGTTGTTATAAACAATCTCATTAACGATTTTATTATTTTGAAAAGTTTTAAAAACCAATTACCCGTTACTCATAAAGGTTTCTTTGTTCCTTATTATACAGCATGTCTTCTCGTCAAAACCGCTCCCGATCTAGAAGCTCTGGTCGCAAGATTGCTGCTATGGTGGCACGTGAAGTTGCTGCGGTTATCCCAACACTGCTTACTCATTTGAACCAAGGCAACAATGCTGTCCAAAACACAACTGCACCAAACACTGTCCAAAACCCAACTGCACCAAACCCTCCCAAAACTTGTACTTACAAGCATTTCAATTCCTGCAATCCCACTAAGTTTAGCGGAGCCGAAGGTGCCACTGGTCTTTTACAGTGGTTTGAGAGTATCGAGAACACTTTCCTTAATAGTGAGTGCCCCGAGAATCTCAGGGTTCGTTATGCTACAAGTGTTCTTCAAAAGAGAGCACTCACTTGGTGGAACGGTGAGAAACGAACCCGTGGAACTGATGCAGCATTAGCATTGACGTGGGATGAAGTTAAGGAGCTCATGACTCGGGAATTCTGTCCGAGAAATGAAATTAAGAAATTGGAAGCTGAGTTTTGGGACTTAACTCAAGAAAGTGGAGAAAATCTAGCTTATACCAACCGATTTCATGAACTGAGTCTACTTGTTCCTCATCTGGTTACTCCTTTAACTCGGGCTATCGAGAAATACATCGGTGGTCTACCCATGCAAATTCAAGACACGGTGTGGGGTAGGAATCCTGCAACCTTGGAAGATACCATCCGGTTAGCTGCTCAGCTAACTGACAATCATGTCAAGGCTGGAACCCTGACTAGGAAGGGTGCTAAGAAGGTGCTCGAGAAACCCCCAGCTGAAACCCCTAAGGAGGAAAAACCTGAACCTTCTCAAAACAAGAAGAGGAAGGATAAATCCCAAAACTTTGCTGTGATTACCCCTGCTGTGCCAATTAATCAAGTCCCTCCAACTCGTCAACCAACAGTAAACGACCAACCACCGATGAAAAAGCCATACACCGGACCCCATCCACTGTGTAACATCTGCAATTACCATCATCCCGCTAACACTCAGTGTCGTCAATGCACAAACTGTGGTCGTTTGGGTCATACATTCAACGTGTGCAGGAGTGCTGCTAAAGCTCCGACCAATGCACCAGTTCACCAACATCTTCCTGCAAATACCCAGGGTCGTGCATGCTATCAATGTGGTGATCCGAACCATTTCCGCAATCGATGCCCTCAACTTGTCATCCCAGTTCCTACGGCTCAAGGACGTGTTTTCAACATTAATGCTCAACAAGCTCAAGCCACCAATGATGTGGCGTTGAATAATTCTTGTCCTTGATTTCGTCTTCATGATGTAATTCAAGATTTGTAATCGTGATTTTCCTTTTGTTACATTGATGTAATTTGAAAATTTCTAAATTTCTAATTGAGATATTTTTCCTTTCGTTGTTAACTCGAACTTTGAACCGTTTGCACCGTGGGAGATGCAACAGTTTGCAAGTCAACCTATGACTAAGGACACTCGAATCTCCTAAATGAGTTTGACTCATCAAAACAGGGGTGATTCCCTTAATTTGGTGATGATTCTTTATTCATTTCAATAAATGGTTTTCCAATGACGTGTTTTATGAAATTTCATTCTCTGGATTAGGGTGATTTCCTTATCTCGAGGACTAACTTCAATTATTCTCTTTGGAATTTACATTTCACAAATGACATGATCTCACCAAAATAGGATTGAAACCCGTACTTTGGTGACAAATGTCAATCTTCGATTGTTTTCTTGAAGCCCAATCATCAAGATACGCGTGAAATTCATACCTTGATGATAATTTCATTTTTATGGATTGTATTTTCTCAAATGAAACGACCTCATCAAAGTAGGAGTGAATTCTGGATTTTGATGAGAAGTTTATGTTGTTATATTTTGTTTTGTAAAAAAATTCATCGTTAAGATAGGAGTGAATCCCTCACCTTAATGATGAGTTACCTCGTCTTATTTTTATGGATCCTCAACAATGAGTTGGGATCGAACGTTTGATTGGTAAGTCAGTGGTCATACCTTGAAAGTACACCATCAAGTTAGGGGTGAAAACCATACTTTGATGACTATTCTCATTTCTTGATCTCCAACTTACCATGGTTGTAATCAAGTGACGAGACGCATGTAGTAACTTGAAGGGTGAAATAATATTAGTGTTTCGACCTATCAAGCCAAAGCATGATATCTGAACTTGAAAAGAGACCCGATCGTTTTAGGTTAAATTTGATTCTAAGCTTGGAACATTTAAATTCTTAAATCGATTTCTTTTATTCTCATGTTTTGACTCGATCTAGCTACATCAAACCATTTATTCCTTATTTATCGATTTTCATTGTGAGTTATCATCAAAACCTGATTACGGAATGGTAGTCTTCCTAAACAACCTTTATCAAGTAAAGATATTATCTCTGATCACGATGGTCGCTTCATCTCTCGTTTCTGGAAAAGTCTCCAATCAGCTCTCGAAACTCAACTGAATCTTAGCACAGCCTATCACCTACAAATCGACGGTCAGACTGAAAGAACGATACAAACCCTCGAGGATATGCTCCGGGCTTGTGTCATTGATTTCAGTGGATCGTGTGATTCTCATCTTCCGTTGATCGAATTCTCATACAATAACAGTTATCATACCAGCATCCAGATGGCACCATTTGAGGCCTTGTATGGTCGGAAGTGTCGATCTCCCATCTGCTGGTCTGAAGTTGGTGAATCACAGATTACTGGTCCGGAATTGATACAAGAAACAACCGACAAAATTCATAAGATCCGTGATAACTTGGTCGCTGCTAGAAATCGTCAAAAGCATTATGCTGACAAAAGACGTAAGCCCATGGAATACAATGTCGGTGATCTCGTACTTCTTAAGGTGTCACCTTGGAAGGGAGTGATTCGCTTTGGAAAGAAAGGGAAGCTAGCACCTCGTTACGTGGGTCCATTCAAAGTGCTCGAGCGAATTGGGAAAGTGGCCTACAAGCTTGAACTACCTCAAGAACTTAGCAACATACATCCGACGTTTCATGTGTCCAATCTCAAGAAATGTTTTAACCGATAAAAATCTCCATATTCCTCTCGACGAAGTTCAGATTGATGAATCCATGCACTTTATTGAGAAACCTGTGGAAATTATGGATCGGGAAGTTAAACAACTCAAACGCAGTCGGATACCCATTGTCAAAGTTCGTTGGGAATCTAAACGTGGCCCAGAGTTCACCTGGGAACGTGAGGACCGAATGAAATCCCAGTACCCTCATCTTTTCGTTTCAGCCTCCTCGTGATTTAAATTTCGGGACGAAATTTCCTAAAGCAGGGGAGACTGTAACATCGCGTATTTGTGTTAAATAAAAATAAATTTTGTTGAATACGTTGATGTTGAATTCAAAATTTCAATAATCGTAATAACAATAATAATATAATAATAATAATAATAATAATAATAATAATAATAATAATAATAATAAAATAATACTACTATTGATAATAAGTAAGGATTATTAAATATATATATATATATATATAAAAACATGTATTAAAAATATTGATTTATAAGTCCAGGGGGTGAATATGCAATTTATGAAACTTAAAACCAAAGTTTGAACATAAAATAACAAGTTTGAAATCGCAGGGACCATTTCTGTAATTTTTTAAAAAAACCGTCTTCCCACCCCGTATTTCCGGCGAGTCGCCGGCGAGGCTCCGGCCGAACTCCGGCGAGCCAAAAACAATGAAATTACACATTTTCAAGCCACAAAACCGGTTCCATTGCGTTCGTGGATGAGATTCGAACCCAACCCAACCATTAAACACGTTCAATCATCAAAATAATCGGATCCAAAGCCTTCACATCGAACTCACTAAATTCCCGACAAGAAATCAAACAAATTATCAAAATTGAACCCACAATCACACCGAAAGTTTTCTTGGATCCAATTTAGATTGAATTCCAACAAAAACACGCGTTGAATCAGTCCACTAACGGCTAAAAATTCTTACTTTTATCTCGGATTCTAAACCGACAAAGAAACCACTCAAACACTTATAATAAACAAAATTGAATTCATATAATCAAGCATATCTCGGTTCCGAACCTCTCTGTACTCTCAAATTCATCTAAAACACACACACACATCGAATTCGATCGTCACCTTCATCGCGACCTGCAACTCACTCGAACCCGACCTTCGGAGTTTCAAAACCTGAAATTGATAAGGGGCTTTCACTCTCGATCATCATCCAAAGCTTCATATCAATTTAATTTGATTATCATCACGATCTGAGCAACATTCGATTGGCATCTAGTCGCGGACCTATCTCGAACTCAAACTCATCAAATACAATACCTCAACAGGTAATTAATACCTCTATGAACTCGTTGTTACATGAGGAATGAAAGCCCCATGGTTTCAATCACTATTGAAATCGAATCGAGGTTCAATTTGAAGAAATTCGAACCTAGGGTTCTTCGGGTTTTGGGGGTTTTGTTTGGGTTGGTTTAAAAGAAATAAAAACCGGATCATAACCGCGGCTTAGGCCTTGGTTCACCGGTTCCCATGCTTCATCTCAAACAGGAGGTCCCGGGTTCGACCCCGGCCACCTCAACCATTTTTTTTTGGGCTTTTTAAGCCTCTAAAAATTATAAAAAAATTGTAAAAATTATAAAAATATTTTACAAACATTAGAAATTTTTAAAACAATCTAATTATTTTCTGAAATTTATTTTATTCATTTATTTTATTTGTTTTAAATAAATAAATAACTAATTATTTTTCTACCAATTTATAATTAGTGTATAATACATAATTATACAATAAATAGATTGAATCCAACATATATACATAGGTATATATCATCCAATTATCAAAACATTTTTTATTTGATTAAATTACATGTATATAATTTTATATAATCGTATACAATTTATAACTCGTGTATATACTTAACATGCAATATAGTTAAGTTCACTTATGTATAAATGTATTATATACATATAATCATGTATATAATTATACATATAATTACTTGATTATATATAATTATGAATATAATTATACATATACAATTTATTAATAAATTGTATAAATGTATAACTTACACGTATAAATTATATTAAAGTTCTTGACATAATCACTTTCAATAAATTCGTTTATTTCAAGACATTTCAAACCGAATAAAATTTATCATTTAAACTACCATAGAAATCCTAATACATTCCCAAATTCCCAAATCGTTATTATTCTAACTCGAGACACCGTTCCTTAGGTTAATTATAAGGAAATCGTTGGTGTCTAAACTATCACGTCCAAATTCCAATCTCATCAATCAAGTGAGTATTCATATCCCCTTTTTATATCATTTCCTATTTGGGGGAAATCATGTGATACAATATATTCTATCATGATATTCTATTGTTATTTCATTTTCAATTCAATTCAAGACAGGTTATGTTATTACTTGCAATTACGTGAACATACTGTGATAAACTGGACGACAGTAAAACCCTAATTCAATCAATCAATCAATCCTGGCAACAATGTAGATCTACTGGTTTGGATAACCCACCCCATATGGCTTACGAGTGGTGATTGTGCCAGAGGCAATTAGTCAATCTATGGTGTTTGTGTGGAGTCTATTATATGCAAGTGTCAAGTCAAGGGGTTTATATTGTGTCGGTTTATCTATATGCTTCGCGGTTGCCATATAAGTCTTAATATTACCTTGTGAATTGAATTACAATCGATGGATCAATCAATCAATCTATATGTATATTCAAAACTGTGATTACTCACCAGCTAACTCGTTAGCTGACTTTATTTTCTCACATGATTTCAGGTTAAGCAAGCTAGTGGACTTCTACTTGATCATATAAGACCTGGACTTAGTCAAAACAAAAGACAATTATTATTTGTGACTTTAACTGTTGTATTTGTATCCGTTAAATTCATGTTATCCTGTAATCTGATCTTAATATTATTTTCACTATTAGACAATCATGAGTTATGAACAATCAATCATTCCCTCGTCCGCTCCGATGATTCCGCCGTCGGTCGGGGTGTGACATATTGAAGGTGTGAAAAATTAGGTTTTAGTAGAGAAAGAGAGGGGGTGTCGGAAGCGAATGGGAAGAAGGTGGGTATGATAGTGGTCGTTGCTAAATCAGGTGATGATGATGATGGCGGTGATGGAATGCAGTAGGTGATGGCGGTGGTGTCTGAATCGGATGGTGGTGACGAGGAGCGGTGGCGGCCGCTGGTGGGGAGCTGCGATGGTGGGTTCCGTGAGCAATGGTGGATGGTGATGAAAGAAAGAAGATGAAGACTTTTATGTAACTAGGGTTACATATACGTAGCCTGGGAATAAGAAACTGAATAAACAAAAGAGTAGATCTCAGGTATTATAACAGGGAACAATAACAATGGCAACAAGGAAGAAGATGTAAATGAGTGTTTATATATTCGTAACTTCCATCATTTTAGTACAATAACCATGTTGTCTTTTCTATTTGTTTTCTGATTGCTTACATATATGTAAGTTTTACCATTTTAATGTAACAATATGTATATTGTCTATTTTTTCTTTGTTTGCTAATAGTTTATATATATGTAGCTTGTCTGTTTTAGTACAATAACCATGTGTCTTTTCTGATTGCTTACATATATGTAAGTTTTACCATTTTAATGTAACAATATGTATATTGTCTGTTTTTTCTTTGTTTGCTAATAGTTTACATATATGTAGCTTGTCTGTTTTAGTACAATAACCATGTTGTCTTTTCTGATTGCTTACATATATGTAAGTTTTACCATTTTAATATAACAATATGTATTTTGTCTGTAGGAAGACTCCTTGAGTGCCAATGTATAAGAACCTCCTTAAGAAACACAACATTAGGCTCCTAATGTACCAGTTGAGTACAAGCCTTTCGTAAGGAGCAAATATGATACAATGGACGATGTATGAGGCACATGTAATCAAGTTACATATAAGTAACCACGTCTACATATGTGTTGTAGTTATGTAAATGACACCGGGTTACATATACGAAACCACATATAAATATGTGTAAATTTATGAGTTCAATACAATTATTTTGTACTAGTTATATGTTGTAGTTACATGTATCTACATGAAAAATGTTGCATATATGTAACAATATGTATCAATGCTATTTAGTTTGTCGGAAGATTTGGGATTTAATTTGGTTGTGCTTACATATACGTAAGCAGGTTTACGTATGATGCATCAGTTAACCGTTGAATTATTAAAGAAAATACAGAGATGAAGGTATTTGTTGATTAATATGAAGATGATGAAGACGAAGTCAACTGCTAGATTTTTTTAATGTAATTTATAAGAGAGGAGAGAGAAGAGTGAATGTAGGAAATTTAATAGTGGTTTCCAAAACTAACATTTTTTTGTTCCAAATTTGCCATTGTATCATTAATATAATCTATTTAAACCTTGAATTATTTACAAAAATGCCATTGTATATATCAACCATTGATCAAATAGATCAATGGTTTAGATTTAGTTTTCTTGGTTTTTTAGTAAATCATAGTTTTCTTAGGAACCCTCCCCTATATATATATATATATATATATATATATATATATATATATATATATATATCGTGTGCGTCAAACCGAACCGATCCAAATTCGACCAAATATATCTATTCGCATTGAATACATTTTAAAAACTTAGTTACAATCCATAATAGGTATTGATCGTGCTTGATCGTGCATTGCCTTATTCTTTGAAGCTCTTGTTGCTTTCACTACATCAATTCAAGGTGAGTTTACAGCCTCACTTTTACTTATATACTCTTTTAGGGGAGAGAAACATGCTGTTTTCATAAACGTTACATTACATTGGGTTTTTGTAATACTGCATATACTTGATACTATGGTGTTATACTTTGCCCTTCGGACCGTTAACATAGACTTAGCGAGGTGATTGTTAGTAGTACTACTGGGATTGACATACCTCACTCGGGCTAGTCGCGCTAGCTGGTCAAACGGGTGAACGGTTAGCCTAATTTCAAGTGTTGTGGTGTGTGATCCACAGCCGGGCCTACATTATACTATTGCTTACATGTCAGCTCGGTCGCGACTTCATACACATAGTGATCATTATGGACTAGCTACCCATTGTATGCTTTGATTACAAAATCCAGGAATTTCAATACTGATACTTACTGTTTTCTGATAAACCTGTGAACTCACCAGTCTTGTACTGAGATTTTGCATGTTTTCTCTCAGGACATTGATGTGGCACGATTAGGAGCACAGCGTCTACCGCATGTCATTCCGCATTCATCACAAACTGTTTTCAAGATTAAATCTTCATTTACTTTGTATAAACTGGATTGGACGCGTGTTTACGTGTTCCAAAACTATTGTTAAAAGTTATCTCGTTTACGCTTCCGCAATACTTAAATATAATTGGATTGTTTCATTATTATTAAGCAATCTATATGTTTGTAATTATCGAGTCGTTTGATGTAACTGATGCTTATCTGGGATCCTGGTTATGTCACACGCCTGACGGTAAAACTCCGTTAGTGGATTTTGAGGGTGTGACAAATATAATTTCTTAAACTTTCTTATTAATACAAATATATATCCCACTCACACATTCTCTCTCTCTAACTCTCTCCCCAAATAACACCACCACCACAACACAGCCACCACCAACGTCAGCCCCTTGCACCACCGCCACTATCATTCATCTGTCACCAATCGTCATCATCATCGTCCAGTCTACACTATGCATGACCCTCTCTACACACCCAAATCGATTTAGGGTTTTGAAGCAAATCAATGGCGGAGATCTGAGAGCGATGGTGGTTGGCCGCCTGTGATAAGTCTTCGTCTAGGGTCGTGTGGTGGTAGTGTGGTCAGTGGTCGTTGGTGTAACAGTATGGAGGGTGATGGGAAATAATAGGTGGGTTGGGATGGTGGAGCGATGGTGGTGGAGCGATGGTGGTAGTGCGATGGTGGTGGTGCGATGGTGGAGCGGTGGTGGTGTTGCGATGGTGGAGGTGGGTGGTGGTGTGATGGTGGAGGTGGCTAGGTGGATGTTGGTAGCAGGAAGTAGTGGGGCGGGTTTTGGTGTCGGAATAGAGATGGAAGAGGGGTTGTGATTGTGGCTGGTTGCGGCGCCGATGATGGTGGCCGGTTGTGGCGCCAGTGATGGTGGCCGGTTGCGGCGCCGGTGATGGTGGTCGGTTGCGACGCGGGTGATGGTGGCCGGTTGCGGCGGCAACGGTGAAGGTGGCGGTGGCGGTGGGTTGGAAATGACAGAAAAAAGTTTAAATAAATGGCCTAATAAAATTACATAATTGGTTCTTTAAATTATTAAACAAGTTTGAAGAAATGGCAAAATTAGTCCTTATCAGTAACTTGACTAAAATACCATTAGAGTTAACAAAAATAAAGCTAACAGTGTTACTAGGTTTGAGTTGATTGAAACGAATTGCAAACCACAGGGAGCAAAATCGCGATCTTGAAACGTTTGGAGGAAAACCGTTATTTCCATCAAACCACGGGAAGCAAAAGTAAAGTTTACTCTATTTTTTTATTCAGTTTAAGAAAATGTTTAATGAGTTGTCCATTAAGTATGTGCCTACGTGTAGTAAATGCATTTTGGATATCACTTACGACCTAACCAATTACTTTTCTAATCTGGTTTGCTAATACTTTAGCTATCACCTGGTAGATGCATCCGATCAAGTTTATTAGCCTATAATTTACATGATTAAGTAAGTTTGTCACCTTTGGTATTAATGTAATAAATGATGAGTTACGTCCTTTGGTACATAATGAACTCATCCACGGTACGTCTGAAGTCCAGTTCAAACACTTCTCAAAAAGTTTAAAGAAATTGAAACTGAATCCATCTGGATCGAGAGTTTTGTCACTCCCACATCTCAACAGCACATCTTCATTCCTACTAAGATGAAAGTGTAGCATAATGAGGTTGCTTTCAAGTCCAATATATTCTTAAACATGATATTGATTAGTGTCGTCCATTGCTATTTGGTTCCCAAAAATTTTGTTCGAAATAGTTAAATGCTTCATTTGCCTCTTTGGCCCCCTTTTGTCACATGTCATTCATTGTAAGACCACTTATAATCCTCTTAATCTTGTTATTTTGACGATTCTATGAAAAAACTACATATTCGCATCTCCTCCAACTTCTCATTTCACGCGTCTTTTGTTTCGGACCCATCACTCTTGTTGCTTCCGACTTCATGAGATATTTCTTCCAGTTTATATGATACGTATTCTCTTATTCTGTTAAGATTCTTGATCCTGCCTTATGTTCCATCATGTCTATTTATTTTTTAAGTCTTTTTCTAATGACATTTCTTTCTCCCTTTCTTGTGCTATAAACTTGTTTAGGCGTTTTTCTTATTTTTTTCAACTATACATACATCATATATTTACATACAATTAGGGGTGAACAAAAATCCGATAGTTTGTAGACCTGCTACCATGTAAGAGGAGGAACAATGAAAGAGTTGTGTAAACAAACAACATAAGTTCATTGATGTGGAGTTCATATAGAAGAAGCAATAAGAAAATATATATTCATCAATCAAGCCTCAAAAACAGATGTAGTAAACAACACAAACGACAGATCACTAAATTGTAGAAACAAACATAGTATGATGAAGAAATCAACAAAATATGATGAGGAAACTCACTTCCAAGCAAAAATAAGTGCTACGTTATGCTTGGGAACTGCATTTCGATTGCAATCACATTGCTTCAAATATTAAATTGATCAATTGATGTTGACCTTTAATCGGTATGGTCTATTGCAGGTGATCGGTTACCCAACGATGTAAAAAACCAATATCTGATTTTAACGCTACAGGTTTGGTCTTCAGGAATGATTTTTTATGAAATCTCGGGTTTCGATGAAGTCAATATCCTCTTTGTCTCGGGTCGATCAAACCCATTTGACCACCCCTTTATAAAATCATCAAACCCTAACATAAAAAGATTAGTTATTTAGTTGCATTTTTTATTTTTTATTACAAACTATTTGATATTTTATTTATTTAAATAACTTGTCTATTACACCGGATACTAGGCTAGTTTATAATATACAGATTAATGAATTGATGTTTTCTCCATGTAGTTTTGTCATATTTGTTATTTTCATCCACAAATATATATATTTTTTAACATTTATCTCCCTAAGGTTTTAAAAATTCTCCTTTTTATCCAAAAAACTTAACCATGTTGATTTAAATTGTTAAACGTGTAATTTGATAAAATTACACTTTAAACTACCAAATCAAATGCTTAAATTACATAACCATAATCAAGTGGAACTGAATCAAGATACAGGAAAGATGACGACTAGAAGCAATGGTTTCTGTTATATAACCTATTTGCAATGGGTTCCCAACCGCCAAAAAAAACAAGGCATCCTCCTCCCTTCACCAATGAATCCGATAATATTATGATTAAGTCCTGATGAAAGGTTCTAAGATGAAAAGATGAAATGTCTGATTAGGTTTCGTGAATAAAACAATAACACATGAATGGAATTTAATAACAGTATGTTTACGTATATTAGGATTTAGTGTTTTATTTGTAAAATTACATAATTACCCCTTTTAATGATAGACAGTTTAACATTTTAAGTTAACGGAATTTATTTTTTTGGATGAAAATATCGATTTTTTAAAATTTTTGGGAGCAAATTGCAAAAAAAAAAATTTAGATGAAAATGACAAATCTGATCAAGAGTTTCATTCCTACAATATAAAATATGAATGTAAATAAACCAAACCAGGGTGAGCTCGGCTCTGCTCATTTATAAATTGAGCTATGCAGAGCTAGCTAGTTTATTTTAACGAGATTAAAATGTAAGCTCGAGCTCAGCTCATTAACAAACCATGAAAACCACTACTTTGCCATGTAGTGGTTCAGCAATCAGCATTAGACCGTGAGAACCACTACTCAGACAAGAATAGTGTTTTGCTTTGATTAACTAAAAACCGTGAGAACCATTTTTCAGACATGTGGATTAAGGAGGTCTTAAGCATAAAAGGAGTTCTTAAAACAAAGAATATTACTATACCTAAATTACCCCTACAGCTTAGTCATCAAATAATCCACGTGGCAAAATAGTGGTTCTCACGGTTTTTATAAAAAAATAAGTTTGTATTGGATTCTACTCCAATATAGATATTTGCCTTTGAATATCTAACGCTGATTGCTGAATGGTTAAGACCTCTTATCTGAATTGGTCAGACATTTGGCTTTGAATAGTTAAACGATATACCAGCTCTTAATGATTCAGACTTTTTAATGGTTCAACACTTAATGATTCAGACCTCTTATTGGTCCAACACTTAATCATTTAGAAATTATCAAACAGCCCCTCACATTGTTGAGTTTAAGTTGACACTTGAAACTTTTGAATGAATTATTAGTTTTGCTAAATTGTTATATGAAACCGAGCCAAACCGAGCAGAACCGAGCGCTTGGTTATAAAACGAACCAAGTTCGAGCGAGCATTTTTCGCTTGATTTCTTAAATTCGAACCGAACCGAGCGACTCGGTTTGTAAACGAACCGAGTTCGAGCAAGCGTTCGTTCAGTTCGGTTTAGATTGTTAGGTATCTTTACACAGCGGAAATAAACAGAATATTTTACGCACGCACTCGAAAGCAATAAGAACACGAGAATTTATAGTGGTTCGGTCAAGATGACCTACGTCCACTCTCTAAACTAGGTATTTTATTAAGCTCAAGGGACAAGATTACAATACAATGACATGCTCTATATAAAAGAATAATTAGGGTTTTATGAAGCTTCAATGGGTCAGGCCCATGACTCCATCCAAAAGCCCAAAGGCCTTCACAACTTAACAATCTCCCACTTGAAGGCCTTGCGATTGCGAATACTCCAGCTAGCCATCTAAGTACAAAGCAACCCTGTCATCACTAATCTTCAAGTAAAAGAAATCCTCCAAGCCTTCAATTCCAAAGAACAAGTTAAGATTTCAATCCAAATCCCCTAGTTGCAGAGGCCCCTTTTCATCAATTACTTGAATGGGCCCGTTGAAGCTCCCCCGAGCTCCAACCCAGTCGTGGTAAATTCCACCAGCGACCCATCCTCTGTCTCAACTGGTTTACACGATCCACCAGATTCAGAGATACATCGAGAACCACTAACACTCTCCAAATTCAGCAAACAATCATCAGGAGAGATTTTTCCAGTCGTAGTCTTCAAAACCCAACGATTCTTCTTGACTGTACCCGGAACATGCCCCATGCTCCCACTTGTCACAAAATCCTCTGACTGGTTTAGACTTATGACCCCATTCAGCTACAGTCTTTGCTCCAGACTTCATGTTTGCAAAATGAACTCTCTTAGCAGTAGATTTAGCGAATCCGACTTTGACTTTCTTAACCGGGTTGATCAGTCCCTTAGCAGGTACCTCCACCATGTACAATAACCCATGCTTATCACCACGAGCAATCACCCGGTTCCCATTGATTACCCTCCATTTACCACTATCAAACTTGACTTCCAGTCCTTGTTCATCCAATTTACTAACAGAAATTAATTTCTTTTTCAAACCTGAAATCACTTTGACATTCTTCAAGTTTCATGTAGTTCCCAATGGAGTCACCAAATCAATGTCACCCATGCCCATTACATCAAGCATTCTCCCATCGGCGAGATGTACCTTCCCAAAATCGTTTGTTTTCAGATTCACCATCATTTCACCGCTGTGTACGACGTGAAACGAAAAACCAGAATCCATGATCCAAGAGTCCACACTGTTTTCAGCCTCAAGAATTAACACGTCACCATCATTGACATCCTCGGCAGCAGTGTTCAGACTTTTCTTTGGACATTGACTCTTAACATGTCCATCCTCATTGCAGATTCAGCACCTCACATTTTTTCGAGTCCGAGTTGAACTCTTTCCTCGACTCCCACTGGCTCGGCTATTTTCCCTTCCCCTGCCAACATCTAAGATCTCAGAAGATGATCCAACATTTGCACTTTTCAGACATGTGTCTTCACCTATCACAATGTCTCGGATCTTTTCAAATGTCAAGTCGTTAGCCCCCATAGAATTTGTAACAGCAGTTACAGTCCCGGACCAACTATCAGGCAGTGAAGATAGTAACACCAAGGCTCGAGTCTCATTATCGAATTTTATTCCCACTAATTCTAATCTAGTAAGAATAGACATCAGATCATTAATATGGAGGTGACTGAGCTTCCCTCTTTCATTCTCGTCATGAATAGTTCCCTCATCAAGAACACCTTGTAAGCTGCAGACGGCTTTTCATACATATTTGACAGAGCCAACATCATTGCAGTGGTTTCTTTCATGATGTTAAAAGCAACGCTTTTCGTCAAAGATAACATAATAGCCGCTCAAGCTTTCTTGTCCTTGGAATTCCAAACTGCTTCTTCAGCTTTCTCCATACTATCCGGTTTCTTTTCCAGTACCATATCCAAATCCTTTTGACAAAGTAAAGCCTCTATTTATATTTTCCACCAACCAAAATCAGTACCATTGAACTTTTCGATCACAGTTTTCCCGTCTTCAGCCATAATAGCAAACCAGAGACAAAAAACAAACGAAACAGGCACGCTGAACAGTTGATAACCAGTCAACAAATGATAGACAAACCAGATTCGGTACTTCCAACCAAAACCCTAGAACCCGAAACACCCGACCCGGTGCTTCACCTGCAAAACCTGAGCGAAACCAACAACTCCAAGAGATCCCAGCCGGAACTCTAATCGCAAAAATCACTAAAAAAACAGCCCCCAAAACAGCAGTAGCAAAACAGAACCGAACAACAACTGAAAAACAGGGAAAATTCTGTAAGTACTGTTCACGGGCGGAAAACACTGTTCATGGCCGGAAAATACTGTTCACGGCGGAAACACTGTTCACGCCGGAAAAACCCTGTTCATGCCGGAAAACACTGTTCACGCTCTGTATTGTGGCGGCGGCGGCTTCGGAGGAATCCTAGGTGGCGGTGGCGGCAGAAACCCTAGATAGCGGTGGCGGCAGAAACCCTAGATAGCGGTGGCGGCGAAAATCTTCAAGAGCCTGATGCTCTGATACCAGTTGTTAGGTATCTTTACGCAGCGGAAATAAACAGAATATTTTACGCACGCACTCGAAAGCAATAAGAACACGAGAATTTATAGTGGTTCGGTCAAGATGACCTACGTCCACTCTCTGCAACTAGGTATTTTATTAAGCTCAAGGACAAGATTACAATACAATGACATGCTTTATATAAAAATAATTAGGGTTTTAAGAAGCTTCAATGGGCCAGGCCCATAAATCCATCCGAAAGCCCAAAGGCCTTCACACCTTAACACAGATCATGAACAGCCTTACCTTTAGGCCTTAGGGCAACTCCTAACATCGTTTTGTTACTCTGAGGTCATGGATTCAAGCGGTAACATTAAGCATATTGTAAAGCGATCTGACCCTTACGCAATACGAAAGATAAGTCAAGTATCGAATACACTCTTATTAATTTGGGCACATCTAACTAGAAGTACCTTACATAACAAGTAAATTGTTACATCACATTATTACCCTTACCAAGGTCGATGGTGAATCCACCGACCTTGCCATATGTCACATAATCATTGGTCAACTCAAAAACTTTTTCCTTTTTTCTTAGACGTTGTTTGGCAATTTTTGAATGATAAGTGTTGAACCAATAAAATGTTTGAATCATTAAGTGCTGAACCATTAAAAGGTCTGAATCACTAAGAGCTGGTATATCACTTAATTATTCAAATGCAAATGTTTGACCAATTCAGATAAGAAATCTTAACCATTCAGCATTCAGCATTAGACCTCTTAACCATTCAGCATTAATATAATGATTAACCATTCTGACATTTGCTCGCAAAACAAACAGTCTGAACCATTAAAGGCTAAACCATTCAAACATCTAAAATATTAAGAGGTTGATTCAGATACTGTCAAACAGCCCCTTAGTTTTTTCCGAGTTTAGACTTTGTTAATAATTTTCTCTTTGGTATCAACCTCAAAGGTTGGAGTGGAAACGGCCTCCCCACAAAATGTGGGGGAAAGACCGCGTACATCTTCCCTTAAATGGGACGGACCCTCCCTGGACCCTGCGAAAACGCGGGAGCTCTTTGCAGCACCAGGTACGCCCTTTAACATTCCTTATATTATTTTCATTTAAATTATTTTTATTTTACTTTCTGATATTTATTTCATTTAAATTACTTCTTCTTCTAAGTATTAGGCCGCACGAGTTCGCATACGCGTCAGAATGTGCCACTAAACCATGCTACTCCGTCGCAACACACAAGCCTTATATTGAAATTACTTTTTTAAAATAAGACTTTTCTATGTATGTTTCGAGTTCGTCTACATTTCAATGTAAATTTTCTTTAAAAACGAATCATGTCAAATATAATATGTTTTGATCATTTGACTGTATAATAGACATAAACTTAATTTAGAATGAGTTGAGTCGATGTAGTATATGTATTAATCACGTTGTATATGGGCCCGCAAACGAGCAGCGGGTAAAGACAGACTTGTAGTTAAATGGTAAATATTATTAATGACCGTTACTTCTAATTTTCTGTAATTCTGTTCACAACTTATGTTTTAAAAATGACTACTTTCGTTTAGTCTACTGTACAAAAGAGATCTGTGATGATCATGTAATGGGTACCTGAACAGCTGAACGAAGACAGAATTCTTCGATTTTCACCTGACTCGCTTCCACATCATTCACCAAGTCCGGCAGCTGTTACTCTGTCAATCCATCTTGTTTCATATCAGGTTATTACTTATCAAGAAAGATCATTAATAACCCTCATACAATATGAAATGCAATCATGTAGCATCATTTTATACTTTAGCCTCCACCAAATTGCCAATTTCCATTTATCTACCGACCTTATTGTCTTTCTGCGCAAAGACACGGCATCACTAATTTCATCTTCCAGTAAACCGTTTACTTTCAGGAAGGTGCAACTCTCATCCGTTAACCCAAACAATTCATTCTTGATCTCCATTACTGACTTAAAGTCTTTATCGATAACAGCTAACAATAACTTATCTTCCTCAATGGATGTTGACAGATTCTTCAAAACCAAGCTACATTTCTTTGATAACCATTCCATAACAATAATTTCATTTTCATTTGATATTATTGATCCAGAATAAGCAAGGTGTCGTATTGACTTCTGTAAGTGTGCTGGTGTTGCCCATAGTCGCATAACAGCAAGCAGGGCAAAGGATGGTTTTCCATTTTGATGAATGTATAGTGAATGTAATGGCCAGGAACATAGGGAATAAAGGTCAGAAGGTAAAGGAACATATGCTTTGTCATTTGGGTTTTCGTTTAAAACAAAACCATAATGTTCTAGAAGCTCTAAATTAGTGTATGTTCCATAGCTCAGTAAAACCTACAACAAGAGAAACAAAATTATATAAGTTTCACTAATTTATGCTTCAAAAGTTTAGCAAGAATGATAAGCAATACCTGGTCTCCTTTTCTGTAGTTTGTTCTAGCATAGAAGCAGTATGCAGAAGATTCTTCTTCAAATACACCATCTGTCAACCTAAGTGTCTTTGCAGCCGTGTCAGCAGCTGCTGAATCTTCAGAGAGAACTTGCTCATCCTCAGGTGCAGCATAATTGAAAAAATCGCCCACCGGACAAAAACAACCAGCAGAATCCCATGGAATATGCATCGTGCGGGAAGATATCTTCACATAACAAAACCAAAATTTAATTTTATAACATCTCGAACAATTTCAACATGATAATAAAGTGAAGTGTAAAAGGTAGATTACAATAAAAGATAAAGATCTCCAAACAACCAATGAAAGTTTATCAATTTCATTATACACTTACAGATGCAGACGCCCAGATCCACGCCTTGAAGCTCATGTAATGTGGTTTGAACATAAGTTCTTCCATAATGGCAGTAGCACTTATCCACTCCACTTTTGTTTTCTCCAATGCCCTCTCTGCAGCCCAAATAGCATCATCCACCTGCAGTCACTTAAAACACTTCAGACTAACATATTGCATCAAAAAGGCGACTCTTTATATATTCATAGTTAAACATTAAACAACATATATTATCACCTGCAAAGCTTGTGTTTCAAACTGATCAAAACTTGCTAATATATCATAATTGGAAGGGAACTGCGTCAAATACGCATACCACCAAGAACGTTTTCCTTTAGAAACTTCATTCAGCAATGCGACAGTCAATATCTGCACTACAAAATGTTTCATAATCATTCTCATCCATTATTTCCTACAATTAAACGTGATCAATCAAGCCCAAAGGAAAGTAATAATCATCAGGAAGATATTAAAAATGTGCTTATGGATTGCAGTTGCTATTCAGCCTAGACATTATGTTGATAATATTTGTAAGTAACAGTGTTGTCATTTTAAACTCAACATACAATACAATACGATAACCACACCTGAGTAGAAGACAGAGAGAATTTGGAGACAGCAATGGAGAGCCTGTGATCATTCACCATTAGGCTTTCGGAAGTCATTAGAGCTGATTTTGGAACCCTAAGTATCAATTCACCTTTGTGAAGATCACGCACTGCACATAATCCTCTCCTGAAGATTATATCATCCAAATCAAAGTTACATCACACATAGAAAGTGAAAGTTTGAAGGGATTAAGAGCTTTTAGGTACCCGCCGGCGTTAGGGAAGTAGGATATAGAGAGCGATCGTCCCAAGCAAGAAGGCGTGTGACGATTATTAGGGTTCCGACGTTCGTCTTCTTCGACGTTGGTAACGAAAGAATCATAAACTCCGAGATCAGTTGCCCACTTCATGAAGTTTTCGAGCTTTTCTGCTTCCTCCATCGCCGTTGCTCCGGCCACCGGAACCACCACCATAAACCCACCGGAAGCAAACGGTGCAAATGACCAAATTGGGCTGTCCCTTAGCCCAACTAAAGTCCACAAGTTTTTTTAAGTTCATATACTGATACTCCTTAAATTACATTAATTTTTTTAAATGAACATGAACATTTAATCATAAGAGAATTCGAACTCCCATCCTATATTGTGTTCCCAGGTTTATTTAGAAAAAGAAAAAATAAATAAAAATAGAATTTGGAAAGAAACAGACAAAAGAAAAAAAATATATAGTTTTATTTTATGTTATAAGGTTTGAGGAAGATAAAAAAAAATAAAGGAAGTTATATGTTTCAAGTTGAGAGGGAAAAATATATAATCTCTACTATTTTGCTTTTTTAATCTCATAGTTAAACTAGGTTTGAAGAGTTAAACAACAAAAGAAAGATTATTAAAAACTTTTCTTACTTTTTTTTTTCGATATGATGGGAAACCCAAAAAATAAGATTATTAAAAAATCTTATTTCTAGTTACCTCTATCTTTTCCGTTAAAAATAAACATGAACACAAATTTTTATTTTCGCTTTCACTTCTTCCTTGAGTAAAAAAAGCTCGTAAAGCTAATGTCGATGATTAAATTAGCCTGCCAAATAAAAAAATCTTTTTAGTAATATAATGAGAAATTAATAATTAAAATAAAAAAAACAACAACAAAGGCTATGTCTATGATTTGAAGATTGTTATGTCTTCTCCTACCAATCAACTCTATGTTGGAATATAAAATGGTTTTAACAACTTGTGTAAAGCGTGAGGAGAAAACTTCCAATAAATTATAACTAGTTTTATACCCGTTCGTTGGTCAGGTTATGTCAATTTAAAAAGACAAAAGAATTATCCAGGTAATGATCATAAAACAAACACCATACGAATACGTCTACAAAGTTATGGTCAATAAAAGAGAGCACTAAGTTTGTCACATACAAACTAAAAAGTCCATAACAAATCTAACATAAAAAAACACCCAAACGACATGCTCTCATGATACCTGCACCCTGTAAGAGTAGCAAAAAAAATGAACATTAAAAAATCATCAATATATTTGAAGAAATTAAATAAAGATATAAGATAAACAGCAATATATTTGATGCTATCAGAACATATCATCAATATGATTGAAGAAATTAAATAAAGATTTAACATAAACAACAATATACCTGATGCTATCCAAACATACCGACAATATGTTTAGTACTCAAAACGTCTAGGTTTCTTTATGGTCCTCCGTGGTCTCGAATGTTGCGACTTTTCATACTGTTCAGCAGGTGATCAACCACAGGCGGTGAAGAAGATGTGCTCGTATCAAGGACAGAATTATCCGACACGACCTTCGTAGATACTCCATCAGTGTCATTATCAAGTACAACCTAAACACATAAGAAAATAAAATAAACGAAAAGCAAAGTTCAGGAACTTATTAGGAGAAGAAACACTTATAGCAAAAGATACCGATGATGTTGATGCTGTAGATGTAAGCGAAGAAATGGGTGGTCCCCATAACGCCTCAGCAGCCATTTCCCATTCGTCGCTTGTAATCCTAAAAAAGAATTCTGCACCTTCATCCAATTCATCAGTGCAAAGAATGTCAGGTGTTGGAGCATCGGAAGTTGTCCCAGACATTGACCCCATACTTTTTTTATTGAGTAAGTTCACATCTTCGCCGAGGTATTTAGAAACAGTGAAGCGTCGACCATAATCAGGTGCCAAGTTAAATTTATCGATTTTCACTCTAAGAATGACCCTTCGAGCTAATAAATTGTCAATGAAAAAATCAGGTATCCAGTATGGGTCATCAATGCCCTAGAAAAACATGATTAAAGGTAAGAACACATACACACAAATATAGACAAACACACACACACAATATATATATATATATATATATATATATATATATATATATATATATATATATATATATATATACATATACATATACTATACATATACATATATATATATATATATATATATATATATATATATATATAGAGACATAATTTAAACCTAAATTTTTTTTGTGATGTATGTCAATGTGTGTGTTTGATATGTCATAAACTTATGTCTAGAGAGGTGTATGTAGCACATATTGCATACACCTAAGTATGTATGTACCTCAGTAAAACTCTTCATAAGCAAATCTGATGCTGTAATGCCAAGAAGAGCGTAAGCAGCATCATCGAATAAGACACATGTCATTTCCTCATCGTTGTCAATTACATGAATAACCAGTTTGTACCTATATAAGAAATTATAAACGAAGAAAACATAAAGCTTTGCCAAAAAAAGTTATGTCACTTACGCTTGACATGGATTGACAACATTCTTTTGACAGGCCGAACAAAAGTAGTGATCCTCAACCAACGTTGTCTTCGTACGACAAGTGTTGCACTTTATATACTTCCAGTCATTGGACAAATCAACACCAATTATTAATGAATCGATGTTGTATATTGCTCCCTACCAAAAATTGGCAAAAGAATGTTAACAAATGACAAAAAAGAGAAGTTAAATTGTCATATAAGAACATTACCGGCATAACCCCATCCTGCAACAATTTGTATAACTCAGAGATACGTGTAACGCTAAAATTCTCAGCATGTTGTTCAGGTGGTTTGAATGTAACAGGTCGGTGTTGTCTAAAAAACAATAATGTTAGTGGCATAAATAAGTAACATCATTATAATATTATTAGCAATCGACTAAATATAGGATGACATACATATTCTTGAAAGTATCAACCAAAGGCAATGAGGGATTTACATACAGATGGGATCCCACAGTTGACACTAAACATGGAGCACCTGGTATTGACAAAAAAAACTTAAACGTTACATGTCATTGAGGTGGAAAAAAGATAATGAAGTTATAGAAAAAGATGGTACCATTAAACAATCGAACTTTGCATGATGTCACAAGAAAAACAATGTTATGGTTTCCGTAACTTCGAATGTGATCATCAACACCTCTCGCGCCAGCTTTCCCCATAACGACAAACTAAGTTCTAAGCCACTGCACATGGTTATCATAAGTAACAAAAGCAAATTAATAAATATTAAAAATTAAAAAGTTTACTATATTTATAAGAAAGGCATACCACTCATCAGCCAAACAATATTTCGTACATCACGATCTGGTGATTGCACCAGGCGAGATTGATTGGAAACACAACCCCACACTCGAAGAATGCCAATAACATCTGCATTTAACTTGATGTTAGATAATTAAATATGAAATGCAAAGTAATGATAAAAAACAAACATAACCTGTTAGGTACTTGTCATTATTAAGACGGTGACGAACCCCATGGAACGGGGTAGGTTCAAAAACATAGCGTGTGAACAAAGATGGCTGCATTTGGGATTCATGAACTATTGTTGCTCGTGTAAAGCGGACATAAGTATCCCGATGAATCGGTCGATAAAGTGTCTCGTACGGAAGAACCACAAACTTATAGATGTTGTATACACGACCCTCCGCGAAAACGTTTTTAAACAGATGAATAAGATAAGGAGGTATGCTTGCATGTATTGAGCAATTCTAAAAAGAAAGAACCATGTTAGGTTAAAACGGTAAAATCGTAAGTAAATACATGCACATAAAGTTTCAATTTTATCTTACATGCTGATCAGATACGACGACATCATACGACAAAACACGATTAGTGTTTGGGTTGTATGATGTCCATGCACGGGAAACCATGACAGTCATCCGCCACTTGTCTGTGACATTAGGACGTAGATCGGAAATACGAGCACATGCCATGGTGGTAGTCAAACCTGATATTTGAAAAGTAGCAAAAAAATTATATATGAAATAATGACAAAACCTAATAGCACACATGTATAACAAAAGTATTATATATAATAAGATGAAATATATGGTAACTAATTCATAGACAACATTTAAAACATAAGGCACATATATTATCTACTTAATGATTTTTAGTGGAATTAAACAATAACACGACATAGACAACATATAAGTGTTATAAAGAGTTAAAAATAACGCACCAGTTGCATAGAATTAGATGTTTGTAATGATTCCACGTTATTAAAAACCTCTCTGTAAACAACATTCCTTGTAAGTGTATCATCACACTTACCATGATTGTCGATATAAAATCTAAGTCCAGAACGTGAGGTTACACGAGATGCAGCAACATACAATTGACCATGTGTAAATACAGGCCTTGCCAAGTATGTACACACATTATTAAAAGTTTGCCCTTGACTTTTATTAATAGTCATAGCATAGCAAACCTTCACAGGAAATTGCCTTCTTTTTAATTGGAATGGCCAACATGTAGAGGTGGGCGTCATGTCAATCCTTCCAATTAATGCTTTATCTCCGATATTTGTACCAGTAATAATCACAGCTTCAATAACACGACGACTAATCTGAGTTATGACTAATCTGGTCCCATTACATAACCCTCGTTGCAAATTGATATTGCGTAGGAGGATAATCGGAGCACCAACCTTTAATTTCAATACATGATTGGGAATGCCGGAAAATTACAACGTGTTAAGAAATTCACAACAATAGATCATTCGCATTTCATCTACATTGTTCGTACTGGGACATATGTCATCAGCACTTAGCAGCTCGTGCATTTCTCCAGGAATGCTTTGGAGCACATACTCATTAATGTCGTCAACATCATCATTTGTTGGACACAAAATGCAATGTTCCTTTAGGTAGTAGATGTCACTAAATCTATTTGCTATATCAGGGAACGTATTGCGAACAACAGCTCCAATAGGGTCATCGAAAACAGGAATTAAAGGTCTTCTGGTATATTAATCCATGTGGATTCATCCTCACCCTCCAAAGAAATGGTCGGAAGTTGTCCGGAGCCCATGTGTAGAAGCCAATTAGTAAACTCTTCTATATGTGTGTGATCATTCTCACTCGTACTTGGGTCATGCAAGTGCATGTTTGTTGTTAACGTAAACACCCTACATGAATCCCAAATGGTTGAGGACTTATTCACAATTGAAGAAACAATCTCACTGCGCGAACCATGAGGAATAACAGGAAGTATCTGCCTAAAATCACCCCCTAGAACTACAAATTTACCACCGAAAACTCGATTTGCGGCATTAGGTATGTTGTGCTTACACACGTCTCTAAATGTGCGATCAACGGCCTCAAATGCATACCGATGTTGTAGAGGTGCCTCATCCCATATAATTAGTTCAGCAACATTAATCAGCTCCGTAAGATCTGAACCAACATCAATTGAACAACAGGAGTCTCTATCAATATCAATAGGAATACGAAACCGAGAATGAGCTGTACGACCACCGGGCAACAGTAAAGAAGCAATCCCTGATGATGCAACAGACAAAATGATTTTACCAGTAGAACGAATGTAGGAAATCAATGTTTTCCACAGTATGTTTTTTCAGTCCCACCGCTACCAAAGACAAAGAAAACACCTCCAGATCTAGTAGCAACAGACCTAAGGACCTCATCAAACACCTTTTTTTGTTGTGAATTCAACCGACCATGTAACTCAATAAAGCGAGCTCTTTCTTCGTTGACATTGTACACACGCTCTGCGGCTATTAACCTATTCTGGGAATGGTTTGCCAAACACCGGTCTATTTGTGGCATGTTTGGAAAGTCTGCCAATGATCTATTATTGCTCGCTAAAATCTTTTCTAACTCGATCAAAGTGTAGTTTAAAATTTCTTCATCCGAGAAATTAACTTGATGATTATCCAACAATCTTCGCTGATTATAAGCAACGTCTTCTGATAGGTACCGAAAACAATCAGAGAAAAGTTGTGCATAATCGGTAACTTTACAGAATAATAAAGTCGTGACAAATAGTTCACGAAGTTGATTCCCTAATTGCCAATGTGCCGCATCACGTATGGATTCAATCCATTCAGTGTCATCTCCTAATAGGTTTAATGCTTTGCATGCAGACATATATGATGGGTGTTCGACTCCATCAACTGTTCGAATTTCTTTAAAAGATCGAGGCCCCCTTACAACATTTAGCAACATCCGCAAGTAGTACTTCTCACCCATTGATGGACTCACATAATAAATACGACCAATACTAAAGCCATTTTTACGTGGACGCCACATCTTTTCTTTGTCATGCCATGTAAATTTGGTAGGGTACTCCGCATACGTTAAACAACGACCTTCGGGATACATCTGATTCGCTTTAAGCCACTCGGTGAACTTTGACATTGCGGCGGTAGTTCGTTGTGCAACTTCAGCAATGCTATCATCATCACGAAAGTAGATTCTGTTACATCCTTCTTCATGAAATGGCAGTCTTTCAACGGCAACCGATCGATATTGCATGTCAAATCCTAAGAGTTTCCAACATGCCTCTGACGCTGAAATGTACCGACAGTTAAGGTATTCCTCAATCTCATTTTCATGGTGTAGTAAAGATGCAAATGATGTTCTACTATTCTGTCCTTCCAAACGTACTGTCGCATGATCTGGACCTTTGTTGATATAACTAAACAGGTACTTAATCAACATCCCTTGATTACACCATTCTACATTAATGTGACAGCCATATTTGACAACTAAATCACGATTATGAGGAACAACAAAGCGATTGTCGACTTGTATTTCACGAGAACCCACCCTAACATGTCTTCCATTATTACATCTCCGATAACGGGGCCACCCATCAGCCCTAATGAACGTCTCCTCACAAAAATCCTTTGGGTAACCTTTAAGACAATTCCCGTTATACATACAAGGACTTCAAGGGTTAAGTTGACCACACGGTCCATGCATCATATGCATACGAACATTTGTATAACCAACAGGGTCATCTACTTCAGAAGGAAGCTCAGCTGAAATATACTTATCAATATTTTCTGTGCTGGAGATCTTATCATCAGGATGTAGAAATATCAAAGCATGACAGTGTGGAAGTCCACGTTTCTGAAACTCCACTGTGTAAATAACTGCGTAACAAAAACAGGTTCCATGTGAAACTCAAATAAGAAAGTATGTTATCATGAAATATTTTTAGCAAACAAAGGAAGTCAGCATACCCGCTTTTGGGCGACCAAAAAGTTCCTTTTTCGTATATCTTTCATGACTTCATCGAGCTTAATTTTGAATACTCGCGCAATAATGTCAGGACGATCAGATGTTGGTTGTCCAGGTGTGTGTTCTTAACATGGCGCACGATCTCGGGCCATTTCGGGTTACATGTCATTGTGACAAAAAGATTTGGACTTCCAGCCCAACGACATATAGCCATAGCATCTTGGTATTGTTGTATCATATATCGAGGTCCCCCGGTGAATGATGCTGGTAGGATAACCCGACGACCAATGCACTCACCACTTGTGTCTCCTTCACAAATACGATCTTGAAGGCCATTATATAGATCAGACCGAATAGTACTTTGATTTCTCCTATACCAGTCTAACTTATGATCTAGAATTGCATCATAGGCATCTACAACATATGTATGAAACAGACGACCAGCTTTATGTAGTGTTCTTGCCTCGTTTCGCCTTACATGCAAGCGATAGCAATAGTACTCTCTCATGCTTATGTTTTTCCTCCGACTTGTCGAGGGAACTCCTCTTAGAGGGATATTTAAATGGAACCCGTCCTCTCCATACGGGAATAGCAGAGGATATTGCAAAGCCATGAAACTGGGGTGTAATTCTGATATACGCTTCACAACTCCACTACCACGTTCCTCAATAAGAACATCTCGGAAGTCTGTTTGATTACCATCAGAAGGTATCAAGGCTGCCACTTCAAAAGCTGTCGGTAAAGAATATTGTCGACCATCATGATTGCGCGTGCCAATCAAGCGAAGCGTAACTGGTTGCATGGAAGCATCATTAAACCTCTCCCTTGCCATTCGAAAAGCTTGTACTAATGCATTACTGCCATCAAGCATTGCGATCAAGTCACGCACAAGTGAACGAAGAGCGGCTTCATTGGCATCAGCTGGGACACAATTTCTCAAGGCATAAAAACGATTTTCAATCTCATTTGCTGTGTCGTAGATGTATAGTTGGGCAAATCTAGGTCGTCCATCACCATGTGTTGGAAGCAAAGAACCTATTCGATGATGGTTGTGTCCATTCAAGCGAAATGTATATGGCCCACGACCATCATTTAAATTTGTAGATATTCTTCCACCAGTGGACGTGAATGCAAACATTGCATTTAATACCTTGATATTGTCTCTAAAAATTTCGACCGACGTTCACCATTATTATCTAATAGGCGGCGTAGCAACTGGGGTGGTTGTCGAAGAAAAGGTAGGATGACCTTCCCATCCCCGCAACATAAGGAGAATTTAGGATTGGAGGGCTGTAAAGTCTTGATAGTGCGTTCCGAATACCACACCAATGCTTCGCACTGCGTACAAACACGATCTGCATCCCCGCAATCCCAATACTCAACAGAGGGATCTATAAAGCAATGATTAAGCTATGAGCGATCAATGTGAGGCACGTATTGAATTTTTAATAATAGAGACAAAGGACAATGTTTTGACATTTATGTTGCATGTTTTCATTGTGAGTACGGTGTGTGTCATGCGACATTACGTTCTCAGAATTTCTTGACCATCTGCATTGATCCAAAGATGATTGGGTTAAGGAATCTGGAACCCCATCATTATTTATGTTATGATAACGTCGTACGTTTGAATCATTTCCAACTGCACATGTATTAACAATGAATTTGAGAAGTTCATTTCTCCTAAACATGTATATGTTAAGAGCAAAGACACGAAGATTGGCAAATGGTATGCCAAAAGACTGTTAACTTTGCGCTCGTTCAGTACAAAGTAATATAGAAATCAAATCAAACCATGTCGTCGCCTTTGTGCATTCGTAATGTGATCATTCAAAGCCACCGGTCGGTCTCGTAATCTAGGACGACCAATCCGAGTCCTAACTTGACGTGATGCGACCGAGTCAAAAGTGGACGTTACATGAGAATTTGTTGCTGATAGTACTTCAACATCAGCAGAGGGTGTTTGAATTTGATCTGAACTTTCCATTGTATCTGTTTGTACGCATAGAACAATTATGTCCATCTAATATAATTGCTTAGGAAATGAGATGAATTTGTTATGAATCACAAGGAAAGCAAATCATCGTTTTGCAATATTCGTTTGTACCCTGTTTTTTATGATTTAGATAGAGATTGGTTTGTCTTATTTTTAATGTAGTTAATCAATTTTAAATTCACAAGTTAAATGTATGTGATAATTATTGTTTCAGTTTTCATGATACTTGATACTATATGGTATTATGTGGTTAATGTATATAAGTTATAGATTTTGGTATGCAAATGCATATATATCTGGTTCCCATAAATTGCTTATAACGTAACTACACTAAAATGCTAATTATGTAGATTTTCTGTAAGTACAAATAATTAAACCATTTGGAATACATACATGTTATTTGTTACATGACCATTGTTAGATGTATGAAATGTTTTATTAGATTGAGTACAACTAAGAATGATGAGTATGGTAAGAGCTTATGTACCCAACGTTATGTTCTTGTAGGCGTGCAATATACATTAATGCTAAGTTAAACGTAATTATAATTTACATTGTTAGTAATATATGTTTGTCAACAGAATAAGTGGTTAACACATATAAAAGAAGGTCGCGGTACATGTAATTTCCATAAATGTATACGACACAAGATACGATTCGTACAGGTTTCCAATACATAAAGAAATATCGTATGAAACATAAACAATATATAAAAACAAAGTAGCGACTTGTTAAATTTGGAAATTATGATACGGAACCCGGGTTGTACAAATAATGAAACAAAGTCATAGCTAAGAATGACTAATAGTTCTAATCTCTTTTGCCTCTGGCATGTCTGGTTCAAAGGAGATCCTACTAAACTCCGTAGACCTCAAAATATTCACTGAAAAACATAAAATATATAATAGAAATTCGCCTTAGCATGTTAAATATAAAAGAAGCAAAACATAATACATACATATAAAACTTATAACGTACTTGAAGGTAGATGAACCAACTTGACTCGAGATACATAGATGGTGGATTTTCTCGAAACGGCAATATAAGTCTTCACAACATTTACATGATGGTTGTCGTATAGAAACAATTGTATAATGTGACCACTGAGAAAAGGATATGTGACTGTACTTGTTAAAACGATTAATCTCTCTCTATATATATATGAAATCCACAAAAATATAACGCAGATGTAAATGGGGCTTACGTTGCATCCATCAAAAAAATCACAAACTTAAATGTGTACTTTATTCGTTCACCCATGATGATTCTGCCTACAACATCTACACGATAAATACAGATCATTTATAGTGTAATGTTTATAGATCTTATATCGTTCTAAAAACATATGAAATAGAAATTTGAAAAAAGAACCATCTATATACCAGTGATAAGTTTTTGAGACCGCTGGTCATACGCCAAAGTTCTAATAGATGGCACAGATGGATAAAGGGTAAACCGTTTTGACATGTAGCTACCATATGCAGTCAACTTAGTGTCTTCACTTACAACAATCTTCAAACCCCCGCAAATTAATTTGTAATTTTCATACTTTGGGTACTCTTCATATCGAAATAAGTCAACTTGAAAATGAGTCAACAAAAAAACACCACCAACCGAATTCAAATCATTATATCGTCGACTTAGATGTCCCGGAACGAAGGCCGCCATTGTTTGTCGCTAGAATTCAAAGCACATACGTCTAAATTTAACTCAAAAATTGAAGAGAGCAAAAGATATTGAGACAATTGAGCTTACATTTTGATCAAGCAAAATCATGAGCAGGACGTTTTTAGTGGAGTCATACCGCATAAGAACAACCCGAACAACCGTAAGATTATACCATACTCCACTATGTTTGAGCGAATAAAATGTGGCGACAGTTTGGTGATCATCCATGTTCTAGTAAATGTTGAATGTGATTATTATATAATTTTTTACGCAGTCACAGTGATTACACGATGTTAGATAAGTGCGATTTTTAAGAAATGCAAATAATACATATAAAATTAGAGTTTTCAAAGGTAACCACATTGTAAACCAACATAATTGAATAATAATATCTCACTGTGTAAATTGATAACAACATGGATAACAATAATGCTAAAGCAAGAAATATCAAAATTTACTAATAATGTTAAGTGAAATTTTTATACTAACAATAGAAGTCGTACCAATAAAAATAAAGATGTACTGAAATAATAAAAAATAATAATAATATAAGAATAATGAAAGGCAATTCCTATTATTATATAAATAATATTAAAGACCTGATGGCTAAGTATATATATTTTTCCACCACTTAAGTTGGTGATATCGAAATATAAAAATATAACGTATAAAAAGAAATTTATATACATTTAGTTGATTAAATATATTTATGTTGTTTTTGTCTCTGTTAGAAGTCTAAGGTTGTCTAAAATGTTTAACCGTAGATCAAAGTTCACATTGTACTTTTATATTGTCCTTGTTCACGTTGCTCAATTTAATTGTAAAAAATATTTTTTTGTTTGAAAAAAAAGACTAACATAAGTTAGATAAATCGGTGACGGGCTAGAATAAAAAACAAAACATGTATAGAACCAACATAAAAAATAACTGTAACGAATGGGATACGTTAATGAAAGATTTTTATAAAATACAAGCCAAATGTAAATAACAACTATAGCAAATGTTATATCTTGAATAATAAACTGATTATTTTTTAATTTTTTGTACTTATTCTCGCTTGATGTTATTCATTTAAACTAAATCGGATTTAGAAAAATCAAAATTTTAAAAAAATAAACCAATTAAAGATGATCACAAATTAAATATCACTAAGAAGATACATTGTTCATGTTGTTTTCCTAATTGTTATTTTATAAATAATACCATAAAATACAGAAACTACAAACATCTTAACGTTTGTCAAATGAAAAATATTCAAACATCTTAACGATTGTCAAATCTTAGTAGAAATTACAATAATTTTTTTTCATATAATGTAGCATATTTATATGAGTAATACTATAAAATACAATAAAATTACTAATAATGTCAAATGAAACTTAACAGTTACAGTAAATATATGAGTAATACTATAAAATACAATAAAATTATAAATAATATCAAATAAAATTAAAGATGACTACAAAGATTTATTTAAATGAACTTTCCATTGATAGTAATATATGTTTGCTTTCACTCTCCCCGTGTTCAAAGTTCTAGGGTTTTCACTGCGTTCACTCTCCCCGTGTTCAAAGTTCTAGGGTTTTCACTGCGTTCACTCTCCCCGTGTTCAAAGTTCTAGGGTTTTCACTGCGTTCACTCTCCCGTGGTGATGATGACCGAACCAAGGGTTCTAGCGAGGGTCTGATGAACCGATCAAGGCTTGCATGTCTCAGATCTATGTAGATCGTTGATTCTCACCGACGCGGTGGATGTTTTTTGGGCTCAACACGGAGGCGTACAGAGTCACGGCGGTAGCCGGCCTTTCTGTCTTGGCGGATTTCGCTCTGGTAAGGGGTAGGAAGGCATGCCGCCACCGGCGCTTTGGTCGCATGGTTGCCTTGGCGGCGGCGGTGCCTCGGCCCGACCTTTCAAGCTTTCGTGGTGTCTCTGCCCTCCACCCACCACCGTGGTCATCGGCGGTGTCTCGGTCCGACCTTTCGACTTATGTACATGGTTAGGTACCTATTTCGCCATATCCCCCTTTTTGAGATGAAAATCTCATTGTGTTGGATCTATGGTGACGGGGCCGCTTTGCCTCCTCTATGGGGTTGAGGTGGAGTGGATAGCCGTCTTCTACTGGTTAGGGGAGGCGACGATGGTGGTGAGACCACCATTGAAGCCCTTCGATGTTATGCCTCTCTGGTACCTAATTAGGGTAACCAATGTGCTCTGTTTTGGCATTTAAATGTTGTTGTTGATGATTGCGTGATGGGTTTGCCTGATGGGCTCGCGATGTGGTCGACCGGATATGGCATGGCCGGTTTCCTCCAATGTTCCAGAATTCGTTTTTCATTGAGGTTATCGGCTGCCTTCTGGGTTAGTATATGTCGATGATGATGAATATTAACTCATTTGAGACTTTTGTGGTTGGGTATGTTGGTGTTTCGGTGTTTGGTTAAAGTGAATTTCCAGGGCTATGATGACATACCGGAGTGGTGTCGGTTGCTTTAGCATGGCTATCGTTTACGGGTAGCAACCGCAACCGACCGTCGGTTCTGAGCCAAACCTTGAATGGGGACTTATTTGGGATGAAGCAACCAATTTGATGTATGTTTTCATCATTTCCTATAATCTTACATTTATATTTGATTTACTTTCGTAACATAGATATGGTGCAGCCTTTTCTAACTCTCCTGTTTCTCATTGCTGAGTTACCTGATTCTTCCATAAACGAAGTTATTGAGAAGGTTCTCTATGAAATGGGATTGTCAAAGGACACTTACATTAAGGTATATTGAATTGACATATAGAAATTGTCAACTTACAATCTTATTAAGGTTTCATTGTTTATTTATTCAACATCATAAGGTGGAGTGGATAGCCGTCTTCTACTGGTTAGGGGAGGCGACGATGGTGGTGAGGCCACCATTGAAGCCCTTCGATGTTATGCCTCTCTAGTACCTAATTAGGGTTTACCAATGTGCTCTGTGTTGGCATTTAAATGTTGTTGATGATTGCGTGATGGGTTGAACCTGTTAGACCCACGATGTGGTCGACCGGATATGGCATGGCCGGTTTCCTCCAATGTTCCAGAATTCGTTTTTCATTGAGGTTATCGACTGCCTTTTGGGTTAGTATATGTCGATGATGATGAATATTAACTCATCTGAGACTTTTGTGGTTGGTTATGTTGGTGTTTAGATGTTTAGTTAAAGTGAATTTCAAAGGCTATGATGATATACCGGAGTGGTGTCGGTTGCTTTGGCATGGCTATCGTTTACGGGTAGCAGCCGCAACCGACCATCGGTTCTGAGCCAAAGCTTGAATGGTGGCTTTTTTGGGACGAAGCAACCAATTTGATGTATGTTTTCATCATTTCCTATAATCTTACATTTATAGTTGACTTACTTTTGTAACATGGATGTGGTGCAGCCTTTTCTAACTCTCCTGTTTCTCATTGCTGAGTTACCTGATTCTTCCATGAAGGAAGTTATTAAGAAGGTTCTCTCTGAAATGGGATTGTCAAAGGACACTTACATTAAGGTATATTGAATTGACATATAGAAATTGTCAACTTACGATCTTATTAAGGTTTCATTGTTTATTTATTCCGCATCATATAGTTTTTCTCCTCTCTAATGTTGTCTCAAGCTTGAATGGTGGCTTATCTGGGACGAAGCAACCAATTTGATGTATGTTTTCATCATTTCCTATAATCTTACATTTATAGTTGATTTACTTTCGTAACATAGATGTGGTGCAGCCTTTTCTAACTCTTCTGTTTAGGGTTTTCAGTTACTCACACTTAGACCGATTTTAGGGTCTACGTTTGTGGATTATGCAAGACAAAGCAAACATTTTGAATGATGTTAGTTTCCTTGAAATGGCCAAAGACAGTTATTTGGAACATTTGATGTTACAATTAAGGTACAAATTGTTCCGTGTCTCATTGATAGAGTTGATATAATAATTTTTAAAATGATGAAGCCTTACCACATGAAAATTATCAAAGTTTATCTACTTTTCTTACAATGTGAAACAGATTGAATGCATTTATAACACCCTAGGTGCATACACAACATCATATGGTTGGAATTTGGGTTGAAATTAATTTTTATTGATCATATTCATCGAGAATTAGTTTAGTTATCATTTATAATAAGTAAATTTGTTTTGTTTGATTCGGGTTGGAATTTATATGTAGTGATGATTATCAAGACTCAAGATAAAAATTGGTATCCAATTATATTGACAGGATTAAGTGCACACATGAAGGAGGAATGCAGTTCGTCATTGATGGAGATTCATAACAATGCTTATTACCATTGTTGATGCAGGAGATATTTGCGTTGTGACTGGTAAGTTGTATCTATACGTATATAGTTGTTGTCGTATATGATTTTTGTGATTTAAACATATGGTTTTATTATAAATTGGAAGAATTTGCAAATCTAGATCTATTTATCTAGAATATATACAATAGTAAAGAGGGATGTCGGCGACTTGGCATGATTTTGATTTTAATTTTGGATCAAAATCAAATAAGAAAAGTTTTGGAGCCAGTCTACTTTATTTAGGGATTAAATCATTTCATTTTCAAACAATCTGAGTGTTCCGTTTAAGAGATTTCATGCATCATTTTTATTATTTTATGAGGATCTATCTACTTCCTCTTTATCTCTTACTTTCATATGATCACCGTAAGTGTTTGTGTGTGCTTGTAGAGTTCATGCATCAGATTAGCTAATCTTTTTGTTTGTTGATAGCTCTTATATAAATATATATTGCAACTCTATGACTTAACTATTGTTCATATATAATAAGTACATTGCTAAGTCTTCAAGTATTATTAATTGATAAGTACTTCATCTTTTTTGTTCAAGAAGGTTTGTTTTAGTTGGTAATTACTTTATGTTTTCATACATTGATGGTTACGATATCAAATAGCTTTGCTAATTGTTTGTTTGGGTTTTTTTCTCGGTACATTAAAGAACAAACAACACTCATATATAACAAAGAACAAACTATTACAGTCATACATCAAAGAACAAAAAACAGTCATACATTAAAGTAGAACAGTGATGCAAGATTAAATATCCAGATAATATATTCTCATCGGTTAAATCTTAATGTGTATCACTAGAAAGTTATAGGACCTCTTCATTAATTTGTAACTTAGATCTTAATGTTTAGGTCTTTTTCATGTTGAAGCATGTCATTTCTAATATGAGAAAATACTTACTTGTTATGAAAGTATGATGCTAAAGATTCTGAAACAGGCAATCTGCAGACTTCGATCTACCTATAAAATGATATGTGAAACACAAATGTTAGGAATGATGCTTTTTATTTTCATACAAACCTAACAAACACCACATACTTCCATAGGGTATATATAGCACATTAATAATTTGAAACTGTAACTAAAATACCTTCGTTTAGAGGGTCACTTAAAGATGAAGCTGAAACAACAATTCATGAAACAAATGCCTAATATTAAATTTATAAGATCATACATGGTAAACCTACAAAATCGGTGCTAGAAATCAGCAAATAGTGTGGTTAACTGCCCCACTACCCCTGCAACTGTTAAAAACCAACTGAACTTTCCTGAAACATTGCTATGACTAAGTCTATTTAGAAATATATTAATTTAACCCAATAAGAAACGACATGATATTATAATCATGTATAGAGTGGTATTATACCGTTTTAGTATGGTATATTTTCGATAATAATTACTTTTTCCAGTATAATTTTAGGAATGGCTTGTATATTGTATTTTCATGCGTATACAATACTCTGAACTTTAAAACTTTGGTTGTGGAGAAGTGTGCAGATGGATTAAAGTATGCTAATTTATCATATTTGTTAGAATAAATAATTTAATGTGGGTTTGGATAAGATTTTTAATTTGTTTTCTCACTTAAATAATTATTGCTTTTGAAATTAAAAAAAAACTAACCTCTGAATATATTTGCACATGTTTTCTTCTCTAGTTAGAAAGTTGATCTATATTATGCACTTAATATTATTACTAATATTGTTACTATTATTAAAACTACTTAAACTATTATTATTTTTATTAGTATCATGGATTCAACTATTTCTGTAACATATCACATTAATAATTTGAAACAGTAAGTAAAGTTCCTGCATTTCCTTCAGAGGTTCACTTAGAAGATGAAGCTCAAACAACAATTCATGAAACAAAAGCCTAATATTAAATTTATAAGATCATACAAGTTAAACATACAAAAATGGGTGCTAGAAATCAGGAAACACTGTGCTTAACTGTCCCACTACCCCTGCAACTGTTTAAAACTCATCTCAACTTTCCTGAAACATTGCTATGACTCAGTCCATTTAGAAATATATTAAAACACACCATATATATTATAATTTTAATATTTGTATAAGTAAATGTACTAATCCAATAACTCTTTCATTGTAGTTGACATTGTTAATATTGTTTACTATTATTAAAACTACTATGAATATTATTATTTTTATTAGTATCATGCATTTAACTGTTACTGTAACTGTTAAGTTTCATTTGACATGATTAGTAATTTTATTGTATTTTATGGTATTACTCAAATAAATATGCTACATTATATGAAAAAAATTATTGTAATTTATTCTAAGATTTGACAATCGTTAAGAAGTTTGAATATTTTTCATTTGACAAACGTTAAGATACAAAATCGGTGCTAGAAATAAGGAAACAGTGTGCTTAACTGACCCACTACCCCTGCAACTGTTTAAAACTCATCTCAACTACCCCTGCAACTGGTTTATGTTTCTAAAATTTTGATTTGTCTTCTACAAAATATATATATATGCAATTTTTCTATCCAATTTTGTATCAAAGAATAAATAGAAATTGAAAGACAATGTCATAAGCACAAAACAACGAACAACCTTAGAATTATAAAGTGGAAAGTGTTCAACCCAAAAACAACACAAATGAAGTCTCATAACATAAAAGCTACTAAAAACTTTCATGACCACAACTTCACAGCCTAAACATATTTAAATGAAGTCTCATAACAGAAAAGCTACTAAAAACTTTCATGAACACAACTTAACAGCCTAAACAGATTTAGGACGATTGCGGCTGTTAATCACAATCTTTGGAAGTTTAAGATTTTCATTGAACTTTTCGAGAGAATCTGTCGTGTCTCCTATGTCATCCTCAATCGTCTCATCAACGCTGCCAATCTCAATAACTTCATCCCATTTCCAGTTTAACAGATTTTCAGCCCTCTTATTTTTTTTTTGCAGACTGATGATCCTAAATTAAAAATAGATGTTAAGCCAAAACAGCAAATAAGCATTAGGTAGTTGAAAAACAAACCAATAACACACACATGACAGAGTATACATTACTTCATAATTGAAAAGGGTTTTAAGACACCTGTTTTTCAGCTTTGTCATCTTTGATGATTTTTTCCTGTATGATCAAATGAAATAACAGAGGATACATTAGTACATAAGTAATATACGTTGAACTTTTAAAACATTAAATAGAAAAAAAATATTAGGACAGGTAAGTTTAGGCTGCAATCTGAAGCATACATTTTCCTCATCTTGCATTAGCCTTATCATGTTTCCCTGCTTGATCAAACAAAAAAACAATATTAAACGGCCTCAAATGCACGTCTTAGGTGTTTGAACATTTGTTGCATCATTTCATATTATACCTCTGGGGTTAGTAGTAGTTTTCGTTTGCAATAACAGGGTGTGAAGGATCGCCCACCAGTGTTGATGTTAAGGTTGTCATCCTAGTCATGAGAAACAAAATATGATTCAATATTAGTTGTATAACAATTTATATAATGAACTGGTACAGATGAACACTTTCGCAGAAACATATGAGGCAATAGAAAGTACCGGCGTTGGGTGACAAAGCTTCTCCTCCTCCTCCATGCCATCAAACAGGTATGTTTTCTCAGGTGTCCATCGAAATGACATTTTTTTACCAGGAATAAGAGGCTTTTAGATGAAATGTAATTACTAATGAACCTTTATTAGCTATTTATAAGTGGCTGAATTCGGAAAACCAACAACCACCACCGAAAAATTAAGAAAAACTAACCCCACTATCTTCCAGTTTTAATAGAAACTGATAACTGCAGCTAAAAAGAACTACTATTAACTGCAGCTAAAAAGAACTGCTTTTTTTTAGTAACTGTCGACTTTTAAAGGTCAAGATCTTCTCCTGGGTACTTTCAATGGTCAAGATCAGCCTAAAAGTTGGTTATCGTAGAGTTGCTAATGGAAAGTTAAATAAACCACCTGAAAGTTAATTAAGCATTATATTTCATCATAGAAAAGTTAATTAAACCACTGCAGGATGATGTACAAAGGTAAAAATTTTTTATGCTGCATACTGCATTTAATAAAATACGTTTGTTCTGTTTATATCCTATATGTCATTGGATTATGACTATGTGATACTTTTAAGTTGATATATTAAGAAAGTATTGCAAAAGAGTAATTATACAAGATTCACACCAGGCTTACTGGACAAACCAAAAATTAAAGAACTAAAGCACTTATGAAATGTCATACGAGTTTCTATCGCAACCCAAAAAATTTGATATTGTGATATGATTAATCTAAATTACTTAATATTTTAGTATGAGAAGGTGTTAGAAGTTCAATAACACAACCCATAGAGAAAGGCTACCATTTTATTGAGACTAGCAACATAACTTGCTTATATTTTTCATGTGTTGCTCGAACATTATGAGTTCACTAATCATAATGTCATTGTTTCTCTACGACCTTTGAGCTTCTAAATTTGGAAGATAATATGTAATTGTTGATATTTGATTGTTTCGATCATCTGAGGTAAGTTCTAATTAGTGATTTGACTTATACTTGAAGGAACTCGTAATAGATCCCATGGGCCCAAGCTAGAGGAGTCTATTATGTTGTCGAATCCATTAGATTTGTTTACTAACAAAGGTAAAGTCGTTACTCATCTTAAGGTAATCGATGCGAAATTAATATCTAGCAATCTGATATCGTGTTTTTTTCTTTAACTTAATGCAATTATCTAGTATTTTCGTAATTGTTTGGACATGTATGTTATCTTTTGAGTGTTCATCATGATAAATATATGTGGTATCTCTAATTTTTTTATTTTTATGTTTGTGTAAAGCTTGTATGAAGTTGTGTGTTTTATAAGTTTGGATTTAAAAAATGTGATTAGGTTTGGATTAGAGGAAGAAAATAAAGATCTTCATTACACATATGTTCACATACCAACTACCATTTAATAAAGTTCGAATGCTAATTCACACGACAACTTCAAAAATTAATACATGAATATATGTGTTCATGAGTTCCTTTCTTTGTGGGATGATAGTTGCTTGTTTTGACTATATTGTTACATTAAAACATTTGTCATCGTGTGGTGCTTACTATTTTGTATAATTGCTTATTTTTTAGTATTTCCATGTCTGCCATTACATAAGACACAAAATGTGCCTATCCACCGTTATTTTTGATAGCTTAGGTCTTAATATCGTCATCGAATGAACCCTTAGGGTTGTTAAAAATAAGTGACTCTCTACTGCATTAGCATGTATGATTAATTAGCATATGCTTTAGAGGGAAATTCTTTTTAATACCTTAATTTTTTTAAACAAATTGTGTTATTGGCATCACCAATTTTACACTTAAATCCATCCAAGTATTAAAAGAGACTAAAACTTTAGGTCTAAAACTGGAATCCTGTAAATACATAACCAAATAGTATTAGATCATAGCTGAGTAAATAAAACAATTACCAAAAGCACGACAACCATATCTTGTAAACAAACAACTGCAGAATGCAAACTACAATCCTTTGTCCAAAACATACCAATTTAAATAAAAAAACAAAAATTCAATCATGAAACTACCGACACGACAAATTTATAGATTCATAGTCGGATTGGAATGAAAAGATGTTATATATAGAAGGTTAGGTTACTATCCTTATATTCCCATGACTCAAAGAACACACCTAAAACTGTTTGTCTATCTGCCTTCACCCATGTATCGTGAGCTGAAAGCACCCAAACATCTCGTGTATCATTGACATGAACACAAACAATGGCCGCTCTTCCTTTGTGTTTAATAAGCTTCCACGAAGAGTACGAACAATAAGTAGCCATTGATGGGATTTGAATAGTTCGGTATTGGTGAGTAGAAGAATCAATTCTAAGTATCTGATTATTTTCTAGGCCTATGTAGATACCCCCTCTTGCTACAATGGCCTCGTCATTGGTTACCTCACCATCATAGGCCAATTGTATAGGTTCCTGTAGTCTCCAAGCCCAAGCAGCCGAGTCAAATATCTCAAAACGATATGTCATACATACGACAGCGCCCCTTTTAACATTACTGCAAAAAAATAAAAACAAATTGATACATTTGACGACAATTAAACGTACGACAAAGACTATGCATACCTACCCTATGACATATAATACTTACAAATAGACAATTATAGATTTCATATGGTACAACTCACGTTTGGAGGCTTGATAAACGAAAAACAGACATACCTTCCTTTAGGAATAGACAAACGAAAGATCTTGTAATGTAACGGACGTGACCCTAATGTTACAAATGCGACCTTTGCTGTAGGATATTTCAATTTCGGATTTGGAATCGCCCGCATATTGTGACTTGCAGGCTTAAACGATGCATAAACAGATAGTGTTCGAACCCACAGATGTGCAATCTCGACCACTAAAACACCTTGCTATGATGTTGCATGAATTATGGTCCACGGTGCCATATAACCAATATCAAGCGATCGTGAACCGGATGAAGCCACAAAATGTATCTGGCGACGACTTAAGAAGTTTGGGCACTGAACAATGAAACCTGCGAGCACATGATTATCTATTTTCTGTCGCTCCAAGACATATGCATCGTAGGATAGTAACTCAACTTCCTTGCAAGTACATCTAATTGAACTCAGAGATTTTAACGATGTTCTTGCTAGTATTTTCGAGATAATGTTCGAATCAAACATGCGAACCATTGATGGAGGCTGACCGCGGGCAGGCCTACAAAGCCCCATCTAGAAATAAAACACGTAAATTAGTCAATAAACTACAAAAAAAAATCATACATGGGTTTAATTAGCATGAATGCAATCAGATGGTATGATAATTAGTAGGGCCAGACCTAGTAACAAAGGGTAATAGTACATCAATTGATTTAGTTTTACTCATTTCTTGTTCATTAAAGTTTAGTTGTTCTTTTTTACGATATCTGCTCTGTAATTTCTTTATAAAACGGAAAATTGGATAGTATATCAAGTAATTTAGCTTTATTTCATTAGAAACCAATAGTATTTAATGCTATTGATGATTTATATTTCTATGTTTTTATAAGGTATTTTCACCAGAAAATAAAGAAAACTGACTATTATCCTTCATTTACTGCAGTGCTGCAATGACTACAGAGACACGTGAAGAGGTTGCTACTAATAAAATCGGCCACGCATTTTGTTAACTAAAATGTTTGCCAAATGGACATTACCAGACACCAAACTTCTCCGGCACATGGATCATGAAAATGTGAGCTTTCTTACTGATGTTTTTGGTTAATTGTGCATATAAATATTTTTATCCTAGTGTAAAGTTAAACTTATCCGGTATGCTTCTAAGAATCAAAAGTGCCTTCAATTAAGTCGAGTTAATAATTTTGTAGCTTGTATCTCTAATACAAGTTTGTGGTTTATCTAGTTATAAACAAAGAAACCTAATGAAACATCTGGGATAATTGGATCGTTAAAGTGTTATTAAGTTGGGGCATTTTAATGTTAGTGGGATTGACTATTATGGGAATATCTAACATATTTATTTATTTCCTACAGTTTGGGCATATTACACACAACATGACAACGCTTGCATTGACGGAAGACGAACAGAGACACTCACAAAGACGGAAGGTAAGTCTGTATAATTTATTACATCTAAAAGTGTTCGTTGAATTATAATGGAAATACAATGGTACATGCCTTGTCCGGACTATGACGCCTGACTATGACTTGTCGTAGCATGCATTTATGCATTATCTCATTTTAATACAAAACACTTAATAAAAATTGGAGTTATATTATGTAAGGCCCCGTACCCGGGCACCTCACAGTTGGTCATTCATCGCACATAAAACATTTTAAAACACACATTTACTTTGCAGCGGAATTTAAAAACATTCATTAGTAACTAAAACATGTCATTTTATTACATTTCAACATTCTTTTCTCCCAAAATACTACGACATGTCAAAATATGGGTGCCAGCCTCAAAACGCTCCTAGTAGCTTATGCATCCATGCCTGCAACTCCTCAGCACTAACAATATACATGCCAACTATCATGCATACAAAAGTCAGCAACGCTGAGTGAGTTCTAGTTTTTATAATAAAATACTTTACTTTCATTAAAATCATTCTTTTCTTTCTTTCAATTCATACTATAGTTTCGTACATGCTCACACATCATACGTACACACAATATCATTATTATCTTTCATTCCAATCGTTAACTTTTCATTCGTTCATCGCACATCTTTATCATTCATTTCTTATCTAGATCTCGTCGGGCTTTACCCTCTTCATGGCACACAGTCACGATTACTGAGGTCAAATGCCAAGGATCCCGTTTCGTTCTTATTATGATATTTCGTTTGTGAGCATTCATCATACATACATACAGATGATAATTATTATTATTATCTTCATCATCATTCGTTTATTCATTCATTCATTAACTTTCATTACGTTCTTTAACCTTCGTTCGGTTTGTTCTTTCTTTCTTTCATGGTTCTCTTTCTTTCATCTAGATCTTGTCTCATGCAATATCCCCGACTCACGTCTGTACCGGGATACGCGACAAAGATCTCGTCGAGTCAATCACCTGGATTGAACTCCATCCGAGTCTGTTGCAACACAAAGTTGCTCACCTCACTATCTCGTCTCCTGCAATTCGCACCAGTGGAGTTGTCACTAAGACCAACTCTCCCTGTGTGTGAGAATCTCTTGGGGCTTAGCCAAAATCACACGCCATCTCATGGGTTAGCCAAAATCGCACGCTACATAATCCACATGAGGTAGGCCATCATCGCACGCTACATAGCACACAGTAATACCACATCGCACGTATCGGAGCAGTTACCAAAACTGAACTCCCACTGTGTCTATGTCCCCTTTAGCCAAGATCGCACGCTATAACATACACACACAGTTGAGCTAACAACTCTCATGGAGTTGTGAACCTCTTTTCCTTCTGCTTGCAAGCCATTCTTTCTCTCATTCATCTGGATCCTGTCTCCTGCAATACCGTAGTACGCGACAAGGACCTCTTTCGAGTCTGTTACGACACAGAGTCGCTCACCTCATACACTTGCTTGCAAGCCTTTCGTCCATTCATTATTTCATGTGTTCGTTCGTTTCGTACTTTATCGTATTCATTCATTTCGTACTTTATCGTATTCATTCGTCTGTACTTTATCATTATCTTTCACTTCGTTACATAATACTTTACGTTCATTAATTTATTCATTCATACATCACACCACATAAAGTCATACAATATGTATTATAAAACATAATATGTACGTTTTAAAACAATTTAACGAAGAAAGATAACATATCACTCTCATTCATAAACTTCATCACATCATCATGCCCATTTCATGCTTAACAATATTAAAATAATAATAATATTGCTAATAATAATAAACTACTGATAATAATATCAGTAATAATAACAAAGGGTCAATCCTTAATCATCATTGTGTGCACAAAACATCATCATTAAATGGCCCTTGGTCAACCTCGGTCAAATCCCCGAAATCTAGATTTCCAGAAAATTTCTAAAAAAAATTTCTAAGTGTTGGACACATGAGCACTGTTGGGAAGTATGAGCACTGTTGGGAAGTATGAGCACTGTTGGGAAGTATGAGCCCTGTTCAGTCGTTTCACCTTATACTTAGAAAATTTTTCCTAGTCATACGACCACTGTTCAGCCGTTTCATCTCCCATAGTAAATTTTCAGACTTATGAGTACGGTTGGGACATATGAGTACTGTTGGGAAGTATGACCCTACACTTAGTCAAATTTCAGACATATGAGCACTGTTTGGACTTATGAGCACTATTTGGAAGTATTACCCTACACTTAGTAAAATTTCAGACATATGAGCACTGTTTAGACTTATGAGCACTATTTGGAAGTATTACCCTACACAGTCAAATTTCAGACATATGAGCACTGTTTAAACTTATGAGCACTATTTGGAAATATTACCCTACACTTAGTCAAATTTCAGACATATGAGCACTATTTGGGCATATGAGAACTATTTGGACTCATGACCACTATTCAGACTCATGATCCTTGTATAGGCGTATTAGCATCCTGTTCTCATATTTTTAAGTTCCAAACATAATATCTCTTAATTCTAAACATTCACATACGGTTCTAAGCACGAACTTAACATAATCATAGCAACATAATCGCCTAAAACATACTCGACCCACATACACGTGCATACGAACATTCGGGTATAATACCCAACCTTATAAAAACATACATACACATATTATTTTCGAAAATACAGCTATAAATCCACGGTTTTACTTGAAAACGTTTACTTGGTATGCATAATAGCCCCAAACACTTTAAAATCAGTAAAAGAGGGGTTCTAGTAACTCACCTTGAGCAGCCTTTCGAACAACACACTTCAAATCCGAGACCCACTTTCAAATTCTGCTCTTAAATCCCAAAATAAGCACTAAACACCAAGAACTTCGATCGAGAAGCTGTGAATTCAGTTAAAACCGAGCTTAGATTACAAAAACTTACCCTTTATGGCTTTTTCTTCCTTTCTCTCTTTAAAAATCGAGAGTTTTCTTCTTTTTCTTTTTCCTCTGAAAGCAAAAGCAGCTTTCTGCTTTTGATATGGGTGGCCATACCTATGTCTAATATAAAATATTAGACTTTTGTACTCTGTACACTTTATCCCCCTCTACTTTTATCCATTATCTATTCTTTCCATTTAGTCTTCTTTTTTTTTTTTAAATGAAATTTCGGGGTGTTACAAGTCTACCCCCCTTAAAGGGGTTTCGTCCCCGAAACCTGTTGTTCCTTAAACCCTTGTGGGCAATACTGTTTCACCTCTTCTTCCAGTCTCCTTTTCTTTCCGTTCTCTTCCGATCGTCGTCCCTCAACGCTGTACCTTTGGACACGAATCCACCATCATTATTTCGCCTTACTTTTCCCTTCTTAACACAGACTCGTTCCTCCGCTTCGCCCGTTATCACCATCGTCTTCCGGTCGTCGTACCACCTTCCCGGTGAAGCCTTTATCACAATCCATTGTCATAGACCGGCACCGAACTTTTATTGGGCACCACCAGTCAATCCCTCTTTTTGCAGCACTTGGTGCTTGCCTAATAAGTTATTGTTCGATTCACCCGGAGGTGTACGTCTATCCACCTACGTCTATCAGGGATGGTCTAACAGAAAAACAAGCGCTCTCTCAATTCTATTGCGGGGTCCTTTAGTGCACTGGGTAATCTAGTAGACTTACCTATAGTAGCTCCTAAGTCGAATGACATCGATTCTTTCTATTCCTAACATGCAACTTATCACAAAAGGAAGCAGGAATGAAACCAGAGCCACAATCAAACTACACAAAGGCTAAAGGTTAATTGACTAGAAACATACCTGACGTAACATCGGGGTTCACCCTAGCCTCCTCTCTCGTCATCGTGTAGGTGCTGCGTTTGCCCTCCGTCCTTTTCTTCCAGCCTTCTTCACTCCCGAACCTTCCGCCCTTGGCTTCTCACAGTTTTTACTCATGTGGCCAATTTCTCCGCAATTATAGCATCTCACGGTTCCACATTCTCTAGCCATATGACCACGCTTCCCACACTTGTAGCAAGTATTTGGTTCCCTTTTGCATTCTCCCGAATGCTCCATCCCACAATTTACACACCTATCCGACCTCGCACCAGGTGCGACAACACGACGGTCATCCCCCCGTGCGTGCTTATTATTCATCGGGATACCACCCCGTTCAGTTCTCTTCCCCTTCCAGTTCCGGTCTCCGTCATCCTTCTCGCCGTCTTCAGCCAGCACCACCGTCCTTTCATCATACAGCCTTCCCGCCAAATCAACTGCCGACCTAAACGTGCTTGGCTGGGCAGCGATCATGTGCCTACGGATATCCGCCGGCAAGCCCTGAATATACCTCTTAATCTTTCGCGAAAGAGGTGCCACCTGATCCGGCACCAGCCGTGCCATTTCGTTGAATTTGGTGGTGTACTGCTGATGCGTCATCGTCCCCACTTCTAACTGCAGGAACTCCCTTTCTACTTTGTCCATCTCACGGTAAGGACAGAACTCCTCAATCACCAATCTTTTCAACTCTAGCCATCTCATCCTTCCAATAGCTCGACTACCCTCAACTTGGACTATGTTGTCCCACCAGCACAAAGCTGAGTCCACGAAAGAATGAGCAGCAAACTTTACTTTCTGATCCTCCCGTCATTCGTTGATTTTCAAAACAGCTTCCATCTCTCTCACCCATCGGTGAGCTGCAGCAGCAGTGCCATTACCATCAAAAGTTGGGGGCTTGCATCGCTGAAACGCCCCATAATTACAGCCTTGTGCCGTCTCCGGCGCAGGCTCTTCTTCCTCTTCGTCATTGAAGAAAATCGTTTCAGTCTCGGGCCGTCTCCTTGAGCCTGATGATCTACCCCTTTCCTGTCTTTCCCCATCTCTAACAGCCTTTACCACCTCAGTCACTACAGACGGTAGGATCGTCTGCATGACCTGATGCACTTCTTTAACTACCGCCTCTTTCACCGAGGCTCTCAAGTTAGCACTCTCATCACCGCCTTTCGGTTGAGGGGTTTCGTGTCCTTCGTGAACCACCTGTTCCACTCTAGGTCTTCCTCTCGTGACTCGTGGTTCAACACCACGTCCGCCACTACCTCCACCACGTGCAGACTTAGAAGGTCTACCACCGGCCATTCTCTAACTTACACTGAAAGATTTAAACACTAACACGATCATTCAAGGGAATAACTCAGTTCATGTTAAGTATGATAAGTCCCTAATTACAGTGATCAGTTGTGATTAGCCACTTACCTTACTTTTCATACCCCGAGTATAACCTATCCTGACTATATTAGCATCTAAATCTACCAGTAACACATAAACACATAACATGCGCACATAATACCGGTTAACCGTTTGCTTACATAAAATGTTTACGAAAAACCTTTTACCTGCAGACACGTAGCTACTAGGACTGGCATCCTTTTCTTTTCGTCCCATTCTCAGTTTAAGATTAGGTTTATTTTGAAAATATTTACCCATTTCACTTAAACTATGGCTCTGATACCAACTTGTAAGGCCCCGTACCCGGGCACCTCACAGTTGATCATTCATCGCACATAAAACATTTTAAAACACATATTTACTTTGCATCGGAATTTAAAAACATTCATTAGTAACTAAAACATGTCATTTTATTACATTTCAACATTCTTTTCTCCCAAAATACTACGACATGTCAAAATATGGGTGCCAGCCTCAAAACGCTCCTAGTAGCTTATGCATCCATGCCTGCAACTCCTCAGCACTAACAATATACCTGCCAACTATCATGCATACAAAAGTCAGCAACGCTGAGTGAGTTCTAGTTTTTATAATAAAATACTTTACTTTCGTTAAAATCATTCTTTTCTTTCTTTCAATTCATACTATAGTTTTGTACATGCTCACACATCATACGTACACACAATATCATTATTATCTTTCATTCCAGTCGTTAACTTTTCGTTCGTTCATCGCACATCTTTATCATTCATTTCTTATCTAGATCCTGTCGGGCTTTACCCTCTTCATGGCACACAGTCACGATTACTGAGGTCAAATGCCAAGGATCCCGTTTCGTTCTTATTATGATATTTCGTTTGTGAGCATTCATCATACATACATACAGATGATAATTATTATTATTATCTTCATCATCATTCGTTTATTCATTCATTCATAACTTTCATTACGTTCTTTAACCTTCGTTCGGTTTGTTCTTTCTTTCTTTCATGGTTCTCTTTCTTTCATCTAGATCTTGTCTCATGCAATATCCCCGACTCACGTCTGTACCGGGATACGCGACAAAGATCTCGTCGAGTCAATCACCTGGATTGAACTCCATCCGAGTCTGTTGCAACACAAAGTTGCTCACCTCACTATCTCGTCTCCTGCAATTCGCACCAGTGGAGTTGTCACTAAGACCAACTCTCCCTGTGTGTGAGAATCTCTTAGGGCTTAGCCAAAATCACACGCCATCTCATGGGTTAGCCAAAATCGCACGCTACATAATCCATATGAGGTAGGCCATCATCGCACGCTACATAGCACACAGTAATACCACATCGCACGTATCGGAGCAGTTAGCAAAACTGAACTCCCACTGTGTCTATGTCCCCTTTAGCCAAGATCGCACGCTATAACATACACACACAGTTGAGCTAATAACTCTCATGGAGTTGTGAACCTTTTTTCCTTTTGCTTGCAAGCCATTCTTTCTCTCATTCATCTGGATCCTGTCTCCTGCAATACCGTAGTACGCGACAAGGACCTCTTTCGAGTCTGTTACGACACAGAGTCGCTCACCTCATACACTTGCTTGCAAGCCTTTCGTCCATTCATTATTTCATGTGTTCGTTCGTTTCGTACTTTATCGTATTCATTCGTCTGTACTTTATCATTATCTTTCACTTCGTTACATAATACTTTACGTTCATTAATTTATTCATTCATACATCACACCACGTAAAGTCATACAATATGTATTATAAAACATAATATGTACGTTTTAAAACAATTTAACGAAGAAAGATAACATATCACTCTCATTCATAAACTTCATCACATCATCATGCCCATTTCATGCTTAACAATATTAAAATAATAATAATATTGCTAATAATAATAAACTACTGATAATAATATCAGTAATAATAACAAAGGGTCAATCCTTAATCATCATTGTGTGCATAAAACATCATCATTAAATGGCCCTTGGTCAACCTCGGTCAAATCCCCGAAATCTAGATTTCCAGAAAATTTCTAAAAAAAATTTCTAAGTGTTGGACACATGAGCACTGTTGGGAAGTATGAGCACTGTTGGGAAGTATGAGCACTGTTGGGAAGTATGAGCCCTGTTCAGTCGTTTCACCTTATACTTAGAAAATTTTTCCTAGTCATACGACCACTGTTCAGCCGTTTCATCTCCCATAGTAAATTTTCAGACTTATGAGTACGGTTGGGACATATGAGTACTGTTGGGAAGTATGACCCTACACTTAGTCAAATTTCAGACATATGAGCACTGTTTGGACTTATGAGCACTATTTGGAAGTATTACCCTACACTTAGTAAAATTTCAGACATATGAGCACTGTTTAGACTTATGAGCACTATTTGGAAGTATTACCCTACACAGTCAAATTTCAGACATATGAGCACTATTTAAACTTATGAGCACTATTTGGAAGTATTACCCTACACTTAGTCAAATTTCAGACATATGAGCACTATTTGGGTATATGAGAACTATTTGGACTCATGACCACTATTCAGACTCATGATCCTTGTATAGGCGTATTAGCATCCTGTTCTCATATTTTTAAGTTCCAAACATAATATCTCTTAATTCTAAACATTCACATACGGTTCTAAGCACGAACTTAACATAATCATAGCAACATAATCGCCTAAAACATACTCGACCCACATACACGTGCATACGAACATTCGGGTATAATACCCAACCTTATAAAAACATACATACACATATTATTTTCGAAAATACAGCTATAAATCCACGGTTTTACTTGAAAACGTTTACTTGGTATGCATAATAGCCCCAAACACTTTAAATCAGTAAAAGAGGGGTTCTAGTAACTCACCTTGAGCAGCCTTTCGAACAACACACTTCAAATCCGAGACCCACTTTCAAATTCTGCTCTTAAATCCCAAAAATAAGCACTAAACACCAAGAACTTCGATCGAGAAGCTGTGAATTCAGTTAAAACCGAGCTTAGATTACAAAAACTTACCCTTTATGGCTTTTTCTTCCTTTCTCTCTTTAAAAATCGAGAGTTTTCTTCTTTTCTTTTCCTCTGAAAGCAAAAGCAGCTTTCTGCTTTTGATATGGGTGGCCATACCTATGTCTAATATAAAATATTAGACTTTTGTATTCTGTACACTTTATCCCCCTCTACTTTTATCCATTATCTATTCTTTCCATTTAGTCTTCTTTTTTTTTAAATGAAATTTCGGGGTGTTACATATTAAAAATGACATACCTCACACTCGCCATGATTCCTCATTGGCTCACACGCTTTATATAATGGCACCACTGAAATATATTGAACAATAGTTTATTTATATAAAATAATCAAATTGCACCATATGGATTCCATAAATATTTAATACTTGCATTAAATGAAATATATCAAACATGAATCTCAATTATTTGCGCTTACGTTTAGAAGCAATGCATTGAAAATAATTATACCTTCTAATTTATTGATATTTTTTAACAACCTACGAGTAACATACGGTTGACATTAACAAATATAACTTTTTTCACCATAATGTGCGCCACTACGGTGTCTTTGAATAATCATATGGAAGTCAACATTTTAAAGGTACCATATAGTTCCACATAAATTTAATAAATCTCAATACATGTAATGTAACGAATATTAGTGTCACTTGTTAACAAAAGGTTTCTGTTAGCTATTACTACATTATTTGGAATTAGTATTCCTTCCTATATCACAACTGGTTGCATATCAGATGTGTATTTATTATGCGACATTATATAGGACAAATATTTAAACTTTAATACAAAAACACAAAATAGAGAAACAACACCACACGTTTACTAAACATAAAACACAAAAGACAACATACATAGTGAAACATCCCCATAAAACATGACTGACCAAATTCTATGAAAAAAAGATAGAACTTATATAACCTAAAACCTGATAAAATACTTGCACGAAGACAACATAAATCAAACAGAATTTAACCCTTACACAGACCTAGGACGGTTGTGACTGAAAACCTACACCTTTGGAACCTTTAGGTTTTTGTTGAAAGTTTGGAGGGAGTCTGCTGTATCACCTATGTCATCATCGGAAGGGTCAAAGTCATAGCTGTTAACATCACAGCTTTGTTTGTCGCTATCAGGTGTTGTAGGGGTTGCATCAGGCGTGTCATCTGAACTGTCAATCTCTACAACCTCATCCCACTTCCAATTTGTCATATTTTCAGCCCTCTTTTGTTTTTTTCTTGCCTGGTAATCCTGAAAAAAAATTAAAATCAACATACAATAGGAATAAAGGGTTAGCCGACAGGAACTATAAGCAAAAAAGACATGAACTATTGTATATACATAAACAAACAAATCACCTCAACACCAAATTCACGATAAAGTTGTGACACATAGGACCTAAGATATTGTGTGTAGCTAAGAACATCAAAACTCTCATCATCCAGGTGCTGTCATTAAACAAATTCTTCCAGTAGAATTCCCAAAATAGAAAACATAAAGACGTTACGAAAGAACTTCAAAATATTGAGCAAACTTTCGACAGTCCTACTAATAACTCACATTTTCCTCGTGAGAGGAGCTTTTGCTGGATTTGTTGTCCATTTCGTAATATCAGAAGTAATGGTTTAGATTCTTTTTCCCAGATGCACCAATCTGCCCTTATATAGGCAGAATAGAATGCAACTGCCCACCCCACTAACTTTCTTTTTGCCAAATAATAGGAATTATTTTAAACTGCTTAAACTGCAGGTTTAAACATCCTGTTTATACTGCTTGTTTAAACTACCTGGGTAGTTTCTGTGTTAGTGGGTAACATTCATTTGCTATACTTTGATGTTTTTATATATCACACGTTTAAACAGCAGGTTTAAACAGCCTGTTTAAACTGCTTGTTTATAACATTAAAAGGAAGTTTTTTGATATATTATGTTAACTATTTATACTTTACAAAATATTAAATTACACTGGTAGGAAGTTGTTGTTTTATGTATTTTAAATTGTTTAACTTATATAATCTATAATTTTTGTGTTCCCTCTCCTATTATTTTCTGAAATTAATAAAAAAACTGCACTCGATACACAGTTTAAAATTTGTTTACCTAAATTAATACATTATCTTAAAAACTCAGAATTTTTAAAAATAGAAATAATAACAATTATAGTGAATTCAATTTATGACACTAACGTGAGTTTCTTTCATTCCTACAGTTGATTTTTTTAACATCGCATACAATTGGTTACTTTATGTAAACATCGAACATTTAAATCAGTGAAACATAATCAAAGCATCTATAACATACTTATATTTAAAAAGCTTCACGTGTGATACATAAAAACTAACGATCTAACCATACAGAAAATCAAGTGCTGAGAAACTAAACATAGAAGAGCGTTATGTTTTAGACAAAAAGATGAATCGATGAAGCTTTGCAAATAAATCTGTTGAAATCATTATGATTAAGCCCATTAATTTTGCTACAGAAATTAAACAGAAAGCTGTTTTAGAGCTAGCTGTTTTAATATTCATGATCTAACACTAACAGTCATATTTGTTTGCTCACACGTGGATATTATTGTAGTTTTTATATACATTTTAATGTTCAAAAACGAATAGAAATTATCACTTAACCTCATTAATTTTGCTACAGAAACCTTTTTTTGATAATTTTTATAAAGGTTAGAGACTTAGAGATGATAATGATTGTGTTTAGGTCAAGTTTTATGATTCCAAACATGAACATTGTGGTGGATGTCTTTGTATAAAACCCTTCCATTTTTTTCTTTCTATGTCTCTACGACATTTAAACATGAACCTCCTATCTTAATATCGATAATCATATAAATATAAAAATAAGAAATATAGCCTTGAGAATAACAACACACCATCACATTACATTATACTTTTTTTTTAGATTTTGGTTTCATCTTAAGGTTGCATTTGATCAGATTTGAATATAAATTTTTGTTAGATGAAGATCATGATTTTTGTTCATACAATAACATCTGGTAGAAATGTAATAAAAAATATTTGTATCATGCTGAATTTACTAATTTCCATTTCAAATACGTGTGCGTGGGAGAGTGACATTTATTAATATAATTAATTCGTGTACAACGACAGGAAAAAGATATTGGTTACTTTAAGTAAAACACCAAACATATAATTCAATAAAACATAATCAAAACAAATAACACAAACTTATATTTAAAAAGCTACAAATGTGATACATAAAAACTATGATCTAACAATATGGAAAATGAAGTGCTAAGAAACTAAACATCAAAGAAAAACAAACACTTATCAGCAAATACATTACACTTCCTCTTTCCTTGGAGACTCACTAAAAAGTCTTCTTTTTGCCTGGCTGCTTCTTTTTCTTTTGTTGTATCGATGGGACTGATCTTCACTGGGCTGAGAAGTATGGCTGGCTTTGGAGCATCGACACTTGTTTGCATCGTAGTACCACTCGATCATACCAAGGTAACGATGGTATATAATCCGGACATTGACGGAACCGCGGAAATTACATGCCATGGCCTGTAAAATATCAGACCATAAGTTGTTTCTTGAAACCTTTTGATACCCACCCCTTTTATGTACCTCCATATATAGCTTAAACAGATCAATATTTCCTTCAGGCTGCAGCCCTGTTGGAACCGGCCATTCAATACCAACCTTAAAAAAGGAGAAAAGCATCCAATAAACAACCTCATAAAATAGAAATCTATAAGAATCTGGGTCAGCCATGATAATATCATAATTATCCAGCAATTGCAAAAACTTCACTGCAGCTGCTATTGTTGTAATTTCTTTGGTCATTTTGCTTTTCACCTGTAAACAATTCAAATGGGTAGAAAAATGCCATTAACAATATACACTATAATGATTTAATATTGATTTTGTGAACCAAAATAAAACAACATATTATAGCAGGATGTTGTACAAAAGTAAAATTATTTCATGATAATTATGCTTGTTACCGCAGGACTATGGACGTGAGATGAAGTTGTGAAGAATGTTTCCATTGAAACCTCGTCTGCCATTTGATCCAGGAACAAAAAATGCAAGAGCAACACAGCAGGTTAGGCTGCTTTAATGGATGACAACTTGCGGTTGACAGCTTTTACATATCCAGGTACAAAAAATGAAACAACAGCCCAACAGGTAAGGACTGCTTTAATAGATGACAGGTTGCAGTTAGAGGGATAACTGCAACCCACGTTTACAACCTGTTAATATAAGCAGTGCTGAAAAACCACTGTTAACTGCAGTGGAACATGCAACGTGGGTATGTTCTAGAAGGCTGTATGTACACTGCTGGAAAAACTGCCTGAAACCTCTACTGAAATGACATTTTTTTACCAGGAATAAGAGGCTTTTAGATTAAATGTAATTACTAATGAACCCACTTAGCTATTTATAAGTGGCTGAATTCGGAAAACCAACAACCACCACCGGAAATTAAGAAAACTAACCCCACTATCTTCCAGTTTTAATAGAAACTGATAACTGCAGCTAAAAAGAACTGCTATTAACTGCAGCTAAAAAAAACTGCTTTTTTTTAATAACTGTTGACTTTTAAAGGTCAAGATCTTCTCCTGGGTACTTTCAATGGTCAAGATCAGCCTAAAAATTGATTATTGTGACTGGGAGTAATATATTATATAATTTTATTCCGGTCCAGAGGTAGAAGAAAAGAACAAAATGGTCTCACACCATAAAACAAATAAAAATATTAAAATAACCGGTAATCGCTAAAACTATCACGAAACAATAAAATTCAAAACTCATCCTAAATTTAGAAAAAGAAAAAAAAAAAAGACCCCGAAGGAATAGTTAAAAACATTAAAGAGTTCTAATAAACAATTACAAAATAACCTTAGCTATTAATGGTGGTATACCTTATATAGATTATCTTATAATATAAAGTAGGTTTGTTGTTTTTGCGCCACATTTTTAATATCGACGCCGACCACCACTACCTGTCGCTAAAGCGTGTTCAAGGCTTGAGCATATTGCGTCTCTTTACTTCAAAAGAAAAACCCTCTTATCACCACATCGATCGTATCACTATGGCGACGATCGGACACAACAATCTCAATGCAAAATTGGTAACTAAACTCTATCATCATCAATTCATCAGCATTCACCCATTCTATCCTTCATTTGTTAGTTTGTTCAGATTATGTTTGAAGCTTGAAGCTCTATGATTTGCAGGTTTTGCTCGGAGACATGGGAGCTGGTAAATCAAGTCTTGTTTTACGTTTCGTCAAAGGCCAATTTCTAGAATTTCAGGTTAGTTTATCATCATCATCATCATCACGATCATGTTCTCATTTGCTTGTTTGACGTTGACTAATTAGGGTTTGAATTGGATTGTGTTTCAATCGGTTTGGTTGTTTGATATGATTTGTATTGGTGTTGTGGTGGTAGGAATCGACGATCGGAGCGGCGTTTTTTTCGCAAACCCTAGCGGTGAATGATGCGACTGTGAAATTCGAGATCTGGGATACGGCCGGTCAAGAGAGGTATCATAGTTTGGCTCCTATGTACTACAGGGGAGCTGCGGCAGCTATTATCGTCTACGATATCACTAGCGCGGTACTTGAGATTTGTAGAATCTTGTTTATGTGTGGTTTTTGAGTTTATGGGGTTGGATTGGAAGTAATATTGCAGGATTTAGGGAGTTGGTTGGTATATTGGTTCATGTGAAGTTTGAATTTGGAATTGGCTTAGTTGATATGATGTACATAGTTAACTAAGAGCTCTTGATCAAGTTTAATGGGATGGAGTATTTCTTGTCTTTTATTTAATGAAATCGTGGTAGAGTTTGTGATAAAGTATGGGTTAATGGAATGCAAGTATGAACTATTAGTAATTTGAACATGTGATACTAATATTGAGGTTTTGGGTTTTATCTTTCACTTGTGCTAGACAATTGTGCATATTTTTGAATTTTCACTTTTTGTTGTATGCAATTGAGTTTTGGCCTTTGGATTTCGTTTGCATTCAACTTTTATTCAAGTATTGTATGCTACCTTTTTGAATGCTCAACATATAAGTTACTAAAATGGTTGTGTCTAATACTGAAATTTTAATGGTATGGCAAGTTGAATTGTTTTGCTTTTTAGTGTTCTCTACTCTTTATTCTTTCTTTCTTATGTGTTTGGGAATTGAATTCACTTGCTGTTTGTCGGACTGTTTTTAGGATTCCTTTACACGGGCTAAAAAGTGGGTCCAAGAACTTCAAAACAAGGTGAGTAGATATTATCTACTTTGGGTTATATAAGCGTAACACTAAATAATTTAGAAGAAAGACTAAAGTCGTCCAATAATCTTTCAAGTGTAATTGCATGCCCCTTACCTGCTTCTCTGCTAAATGATTGCCTTCCATTATATATTTCTTTGCTTTTCTTTTTTGACTCTGCCGATTGTTAAAGCAAGTCTACTTTAATGTGTGGCTGGTACAGGTAATCCTAACATGGTTATGGCACTTGCTGGCAACAAAGCTGATCTTGAAGACAAGAGGAAAGTGACCGCAGAAGTATGCATTTCCCCCCTACTAATACTTCTTTGAAATTGACTCTTACGGCTGTTCGTGTTAGAACTACTTAGAAGAGAAACTCATTTCTTATATTCTGTTTGGCGTCTCTACGTCTTGAACTTAACTGTTATGTTTGCTCCAGCTTTATTATCTGGAACACACAAGCAGACACTGATCTGGAGCATTTTACTTGTTTAATATGTTTAAATTTATGTTTTTGATCTCCTCTTATGTTTACAATTTTCTGTGCATAAATATGACATGATATATGTCTTCCTGGGGCCTGAACTTAGGTGACATGTTTCTGGACCTCTGTTTTACATGTTATTTGTATATTTTTATGGATCATTACTTCTCCTTGAGAACGTGACAGTAAATTTTTAGTTTATTTGTTCTTCATTGCTACACAACTATAAAACTATAAATTCTTATCATCCATTTGGAAGGTTGATGTTACCGGGCGTTTTATAACATTCAACAGAACAGTTAATTGTTTAGTGGTGAGAATTCATGTTCTTTGAAGAGTAAAATAGCTGATTATTCTGAAAAGCAATGCTTCTAGTTAATGCAAAAGATTCTTTTAATTTGCACATTTAACTGGACTCCTAATTGTAGCTGGTTTTACTTGCATCATAAGCTATACCATACTGTCTGTCTAGTAATAATTGCAACACTGAACATTGCATGCAAATCAATTTAACAAGAAGTATTTTTATACTAACCACATGACTAAAATAAACTATCTCCTGCAATAATCATTGATTTACCATGCAGGAAGCTCGTGCATATGCCGATGAGAATGGTCTTTTCTTTATGGAGACGTCTGCTAAAACTGCTGCAAATGTTAATGACATATTCCATGAAATAGGTATGCATGCATTTCCATTTAAAAGCTTCAAGAACTTATCCCTTTTAGTTTATAATCTTAATAATAGCCCTGATTCTACACAAAGAAAGACTATTTGAATGATTGCTATGGGTTAGTTTTATCTATTTGATCATTCATTATAGGCAATTCTATCATCCTTAGCCTAATTTATAAATACCGTGTGCTTTTTATCAAAACATCTGATCTGGGAGTATTGTCTTGTTTGAAACAGCCAAGAGACTACCTAGAGCTCAGCCTACTCAAAACCCAGCTGGCATGGTTCTTGTTGACAGACCTCCTGAAGGGGCCCGTGCTGCGTCATGCTGTTCATAAGTAATATCTTAATTCTACATTGATATAATATTCTGTAGTGATTTTTTTCTTTATGCACATTTGTTTGAAACTCTACTGGAATAGCTTGAACATTTGATATCAATAAAAGGTTAACACAGCTTGTTGTCCCTGCTGGTTATGTGATTTTTTATTTTTCTAGCATGTCTTTTGAATCTTTGAATGATTTATAACATAAAACTAGTAAATTTTGTTATAACACTGGATATAACCGTGGTGACAGGTATGATATAACTGTAAATATGATCCACACTTGGAAGCAGCCTACGATTTCGGTGAATCTGGGCGTTCTCTGTTATCTAATGATTGTTAACGTGTGATGGTGTGGTGCCATTTGTTGTTTGAACTTGTAAATGATGTGCAAATGACTGTGTATCAGCAATTCTTGTTATAAAGATGGTGTTGATCTTCTAACTGATGGTCGGGTGTACATATGATCTGCAGGGTCAAGTTCCCGAGTCATCTTGTATAAGATAACATACGTTAATGTGTTGGTGATTATGACAGATACGTTTTTACCTCTATCATCATAAAATATTCATACTTGTATATTTTATATTCCAACAAACATTCAGAGTAAAATCTTGTAGTTTATATTCTGAAATATTGAAACGAACATTAAAAAAATCAAACATTGCAAGTTTGAGAAGTCATTAATCAACCTATATATCTCTAAACATCTAAGACATGAAATTTAAAGTTTAATTATGTGCTAAAACTTAAGTTTCTATTCTTTTTAATTTATATTTTCATAGCACATACAATCGAATCTTCTACAAACAAAATCAAATATTTCTGAATCATCTTATATAAAACCTTTTAAAATAGATGTATGGTTGGTGAAATCTTTCTTGTTAGTTGGTATATTTTGATGATCACAATCAAAATTGGGGAGCATTACCTTTCATAGGAAAACTGACTTGAGAGTCAGAAATGAATATTTAACATCCACTATAATACCATGCTAATTAAGTCCTGGGGTTTGTGTGGTGGTATCACTTTTACCTTAGCGTCTTTATATATTATACTACGACCTACAAAGTTTACAAAGTAATAATATTTTATTAAATAACAATTCTTAGAAAGTAAAACAGACTAAAAATAACTTGTTTAATAATTGGTAAAGGACTGTTTTATAATTGTTGTATTTTTGGACGTGTGGCAAAACAATTAACTAGTTACTTAAGTTAGCTAGTTAATCGTGTGTGTATGATTGAGACAGCAAATGGTAATCTATATAAAGGCATACATGTCTAACTTTTTAGTTGATTGAGTAGGCAAAAAAGAACATTAGATTCAGACATTCTTTTACCAACAAACAGGGTACTTCATCTCAATGTTTTAAGTAACAAAACATATTTTCCAACACAACACTCAAATTGTTCATATTTGAATCACAAAAAACATTGAAGGGCTTCCTTCACCACTTGCTTCCCCTTCCATGAGATCCTAAATCACCATACCTGTTGGATTTCCTGTTACTAAACCTCCTAAACACAACAAGATGAAACAATCAGACTTGTGTAATATGAATAAGCTTATTAGCCATCAAAGTATCAACTATGGTCCAACAACTCACCAGCGATCACTTAATGATCTTGATGATGATGTAGGCTGGTTCATCAAGCTCAATGCAGCTAAACGATTTGCCAACGACCAGCTGTCATCACCATCTGAGTTCATAGGCCATGTCATAGGCACCACCAAATTCCTGTTGATAGTCAAACATTAAAACATATGTTTGGTAAACAGTAATCCATTTTAAATTAATGATAATTCATGATCAAAGTCTGGTCTGTAGATCCAAACATACCCGTCAGTGCGTCTTTCCTTGCAGCGGTTCAACATGTTTACTGTATAATTCCCATATACCTTTTCCATTAACATCTTGGACAGTTCTTCTAACTTGGTGGGAGATATAACATCCCATACCTTTAACACCTGAATGCAAACAGAATCTTGTGCTACAATATCAACCACCCAAATCAATCGCAGGTCATGTGTAACCTTATACACCTCAAGAAGAGTACATGTTCCCTCTGTATTCACTTTAGTCTCTGGTTCACGCCAACCACCCGAAAGTTTAACAAGAAGAGAAACTACTTTGTTACAAATCTCATGACCAGTGAATCTTGCAACTGTTTTCAAGAAAGCGTCACCAAACATCACCTGTTATAAGCCAAAATAAATCTTTCATGTGTGCTCAATAGTGTATTGTAGATGACGTTAGTATCACGCTTTCATACCTGCCATTTGGCTTCTTTAAAAAGTAATGAATCCGTGTTGAACAAGCTATCAAGTTGGCCAAGTTCAATCAAAGCATTCATTGCAACTTGGGCTAAGTTTTGGTCTTTGCTAGCGTTGTAGAAACATCCACGATTCTTTGCATCAACAACTAACTTCTTCCAAATAGTGCCACTGTGTGTCAAAGTTGATTCGTCCCCCAATATCCACAAGCAGTATCTACACGAAAATCAAATCAGATTTATTAATCGATCATGTGACTGAAAAGAAAAGATCTAGAAGAAAAACAAACCAGATCAGTTCATACGTTTATGTACCTGGCTCTTGTCAGTGCCACATTTGCTCTCTGATGATTTGAAAGAAAACCGACTGATCCTTTGCTGTTACATCTCACTGTTGATATGATAATAACATCCTCTTCGCTCCCTTGAAAGCCATCAACTGATCGAACCTTCACAGTGAAGTAACTTTCATGACCCTTGTATTTCCAGCCAATCTGTTCCTGTAGTGCATTCACTTGAGCCTTGTATGGTGATATGCAACCAACACTTACCGTTTGCTTTCTCGCAACAGCTTCTGTGATAACATTAACAAATGTTAAGTGCTGAACATAGAAAAGATTAACAAAAAGAGGGATAGAGTCTGGTACGTTTAAAAAGACTCGCAACAATTTCACCAACAATAGCTACTTCCATGACGTTTTTCATGCTATGACTCTGATCAAACTCCTCTTTAGCAGAAGTTACATTTATAAAAGAGTATGATCCATACATATTTCCTTCAAGAAAACGCTTTCCATAAGTCTTGATCTTGACATTCGCCCCATCTAAGATACTTTTATCATAAAATTCCTTATTTGGGAACTGGCTTATGGATGGATGCATTCTGTATTGAACATTTAGAAGATGCTTTTTATGCCCTAGTAACACAAGCCTCTCAAATAAGCTCCTTCCAAATTCAGCCTCCTCACAGATCTTAAAACACATTAAAAGTAGCTAGTTAATACTTATACAAAACAGCGTATACGCTGTACTGCATACAGAAAGATTGATTAATTATATATAGCAAGCATGTACAAAATATTGAAAACCTTGCTTTGAACCATTGCAGGAAGTTGTCTTTCATCTCCAACAAGAATAACATGTCGAAGACCATTAAGCTGCAAAGGTATAACAGATTCACATTCTTTTAGCTGTGCAGCCTCATCAATCACAAGAAACTCCAAAGGTTTTGATTTATCTGGCATAGGCACGTTGATGGAGCTTGATGCAGTGCAGAATATCAAACAAGCATTTACCAAACAAAATCTTCTAATTTCGTAATCTTCCTTAAACTCTGGAAACTGCAGTTTCTGTTGAAGGTAGCTGAGGTTTGAACACAGGATTTTAAAAGCAAGTGATAAGTTTTTACCTCTTGTCCTAGTGTCATCTAACCCCCTTAAGGCTTCTTTTAACCCTACATTCATTTCAACTGTTTGTTTTATCGATTTACTGAGACTTTTAAGAGATTCAACAAACTCTACCATTACTTTCGCAACCTCAACTGAAATAAAAGATGTTGGCATATGTGTGTACAAGCTTTCAATACAAGATACTAGATGATTTCCAAGAAAGTCAAACCCATGTACCACGAACTCCTCAAAAGTCAAAAGATCAGGTTTACAATTCTTTTTGTCTGAATCTTGCTTCGAAGGCTGCTCACTATCATCTTCATTTGTGGTCTTATTATTTGTACCTTTCTTTTCATCTTTCAAAGTATTTACAATGATGGTCTTCCAGTTCTTGGTTTTCAATGCTTTCTTCATCTGGGTGTCCTTCGCCTCCTTTTCAGTATGCAAATTTTCATCATCATCTACAATGCTTTCATCATCTTTTTCATCATTAGAATCACTCTCACGCTCACTCTCACTCTCACTCTCATTATCATTAGCTATTAACTTGTCCTTCAAGTACAAGCGATATTGTTCCTCAGGGTCCTCAAGAAAACGAATCATCCATTCGCTGCTACCTTTCCAACCTGATAACGGAGCTAAACAATCAGCAAGAATCTTGACTCGTAAATTCATGAATATGTCAGAAAGATCTTTGCATTCATCTATCTTCATTCTCTCCCCATTACCAAACAAAACTATGTCTCCTAAACCATAAGTATCATATAATATAGAGTCCCTCACTAAGCTCATAACTTTTTTAGTAACTCCTAATACCGCAATATTTGTAGGAGCACATGTTAATGTTCTGCATTTCATCCTCAGCAATATGTATAACAATGAACTGATTGTTTTTGTCTTCCCGGTGCCCGGAGGGCCCCAAATCAACTTTATTGTATTTTTATGATTACAATTTCTTGAAGCCACACAGCTCAAAACAGCAGCTTCTTGTGAACTATCAAGCTGTATATAATCGAGAGCTTTCTTAACCTTAACCAAAAGCATGTCTCTAGTCTCATCAAGACAGCATTCATTACAACTTTCTTCAACCTGTTAAAGCATTGTAAACTGTTAAATTATTTCCCAAAATGACAACATTATGTTTGAACAAATGAAGAAAATGTGATTGACATTCTTACAGAGAAATCAACACTCAGCAATGTTTCAAACATCTTCTTTTTGTCTCCTACATCCGCGTGAAGCGCTTGTGAAATACGAACATTCGTTGTCAAGTTCGTAAGATACACAACTACGTGTCTTGCACCCCTGTCATAAAGATCTTGACTGATCGGTTTTGATGATAAAATTTGGAGTTCATAAAGTGTACTTTTCGCCTTAATGCGTTGCACTACACCTAAAAGGTAAGACATATTTGGCTTCTTGAGATCATCCACACACTTTGGTCTTACATCAGTTAGCGCGATAAGATCTCCAACCGCAGGTACATAAGATCCTTTACACCTTCTCACAGAAATGGTGTATAACAATGATTTGGGAAGTATAAAACCTTTAGCAGTTTGCACTCTAAGAATCTCCGAGGTAGGAGCACGATTCACTCCTAGAATCTTGGAAAGAAGATCTGCATGTGTCTCCTCGAAAAGTGGATAGATGAATGACTTGGTGTATTCAGTTACAGAAGAAAATGTCTTAGGAATCTCTGAGACCTGTTGAATTAGTACGGGGTTAATTCAAAGGTGGCAACGATACTTAAAGAACAGCAATAACACAAACCTTGCCATTGTAGAGATTCCTGTTAAGAACATCACTAAGAGACCAAGAAAAAACCTCTCTTACCAAACTGCAGCCTTGGTTTTCAGGTTTCTTGTTATCATTGTTTGTCATCATCATCTTTAAGAAAACATTTAACAAATCATAAGCAGTTCAAAGCAATTTAAACAAATGACTGAAATGAGAGACTGTGATAACTAATGATATTAAAAACTAAGGTTGGTTGCCTGTGAAGTGGTGGTCATGATTCATGTGAATGTTTGATCAATAGATGTTCAAGTCAGATTGAAAGAAAGCTGACCCTTTAAAGATGTGTACCTTAGACTTTTAGCCACAGTTCTTGATGGATGTTTGGATCAAAACATGCATACAGGTTGTGAAAATGCAGCACATTTGGTTCGTTCTTGATCATTTTATTCAAGAAGAAGATGAAGGGTCATGGAAATCAAAAGACTTACAGTTTCCGTAAGGTCAAAAATATTGCTTCCATGTAACCTTTACAGTTTCTTAGAGGGAAGTTCAAATGATATTTTCTTGTACCACGTCAACGTATTTTCTGGTGGTTAGCTATACGATACATATCCCATCTTATTTCATTTTTACTTGTTATACTTGTCTTTTTAAATTTTCAAGAACATACATTTCGAACTTTTGTTTTTTATTCTTTTAACATGATTATTTAAATCAAATAATTAAGATAATAAAATATTCAATCTTTAATCAATATTAATTATCATTCAATTACATCTTGAATAATATGATCTTTCATTTAATAAAATAAATATAATATTCTTTTTCTAAAATCTCAACTCCATAAAATTCCACAGCTGAATATAACGACTTTTATTTCTCATATTTTGTTATTTGAGTGTTTAAATGATCGAATCGTCTATACAAGTTTGTATTATTTGATAAAAAAAATTAGTTAGTTTTTATTTGTACCTTTTAGGTGTTTAAGCCTCATGCTTCATTGATCTTTTATTGTTTCATAAAACATTTAGTTCATGCTTTCAAGTTCATGCTATGTTAGTTTTAGATTGTTTTGTGTAACTCTTAGTTTGTCATGTTTTAGATGGTTGTATATATATGCATGAAATCAAGGAGTTTTAATGATTTATGGTAATTAAAGTTTATCATAAATTAAGGAGGGGGTGAGTTAAGACGAGTAGAAGATGAGGTATGTATAATCTATCCTTTTTATTTTAATTTTTTAACAACAATGATACCAATTTTACACCGGCCATTTCATATCCAAATATGTAAATGATACCCCTCTTTAGGTGGAATGTTCGAGTCCCACAGTTTAAATGATTAAATATAAAAGAGTGGATTAGATTGTAGTTAAAATATGATGATAAAGTGATATGCTTTCCGACCAAAGACCGCGGGTTACCAAAAAGTGTAGGTTCAAATGAGTATGGATGTCATGATTTAGGAGTAGAATAGTTTAAAATAGAGAATACAGAGTGTGTTAATCGGTTAAAAATAATATATTGGTGTTAAAAGAAAATACCAAATTTGTCTTCTAGAGTACTCGTGTTTCGTTAACTTAGAGTCGCCAGCTTGAAACTTATAAATGATGAAGTAAATTAGTGGATTCTATCGATCATTGATGATGATAAAACATCTTGTTTACATTTGCAAAATTTTATGTTTAATACAACAAGAAACTATGGAAGCAAAAAAGCACCATCAGTCGTTGTAGTATAGTGGTAAGTATTCCCGCCTGTCACGCGGGTGACCCGGGTTCGATCCCCGGCAACGGCGTTTTTTTATAGATTTTTTGAACATTTTGTGCCATGGTCTGAGTGATATTAAAACATAGTATTCCAAATTGTTTCTAAGCAGTCTTAAAAACATAAAAATTAATGATCAAAGATCAGTGGGTGTATCAAAGAATATTTCTTCAAACTAAAGTCATGGGTAAGATGATTCTTTTCCTATTGATATCCCCTAAACAAAACAAACTGAAGTCTTGTGTAACACTGTACTTTTCCTAAAATCGACATGTTTCTTTTATGTTGAATTTACTGTTTCAAATCTTGTTGACATCGAGAAAAGATGCAAGAAAGATTGCCGTGAGAAGAGTAATCAGTTTCATAGATATCTCAAGTTTACCATATGCTTATGCTTGTGGTTGACGGCGAGATTAACCACAAGAGATCATAACTGCCTCCTTACGAATCTCAGGGTCAGTGAATCTTGCAACGGTCTCCAAGAACATTTAGCCTACTAAGAGCCAAAAACAAACAACTTCCAATGTGCGAGATAATTTGATGGCATTGTGATTTCTAGTATCACGTTTCCCGACTAATTACCTTTCATTTGGTCTCATTAAAAAGTAACGAAACTGAGTTGACATTCCACCAAGTTGTAGAAGATCACCTGTAGCATCTTGAGCCTAATTTGGGTATGCTATCAACCATGACAACAAGAGCCATGTTTGCGCTCAGTGCTATCACCCACGGGCCTTGGCATCAACAATTAGTTTCTTCGAAATAGATATACTATTTAGAGGAAACTCATTTATAATAAAAGGGACAATAATTTGACGCATATTGGACACTTGATCAACGGACAAATAACAAGAATGTATCAAACCATGGTCCTTTGAGATTAAAACAAGAATCAAATGCATTACACAGTTGCAAGTATGCAACAACCAAAAGAAATGTGCACTAATTAAGAACAAGAAACACAACTAACTATATTCAACAGACAGATAATGTTGAGGCAACTGTAGCATTGTTTGGCAGTGAGTAAGCACTTCTACCATGAACACCCAATCGCCCACGCCCTATCCCATTCCTCGGGAGTCTAGCACTTGACCTTGCCCTTCGGTGTCTCGACCATTTGACCGTGAATTAGAACTCCAGCAGTTTTTGGAATCACGTGAATTTGGCTCCCAAGAAGATGACACCCAACTCAACTGTTGACTGCCAGCAAAACTATTGCTCCCTGATGATTCTTGTTCTTCTGCATCTGCATCACCACCCCTTCTAACTGTCACATACTTGTGGAAACTTGGCTCCATGAGATCATCATTAATCGCATTCTCAGACTCCACAAGATTTTCTTTCTCGAACTGGTTGGTGCTTGTGGTGGGTTCAAACTAACTTTAAGAAAACATATAAAAATTTATTGCAAGGAGGTGAAAGACACTTCAACACAAGGCGAAGCAAGAAATCAAATGATGAAAATATTTGGAATTTCATTAAATATGGTGTGGGATAGAATGCAAAGTTCATGATTCAAGAGAGTTTGTCGTTTGACCACTTCGACAACTCTATCAGACCAAAAAGGAATCTTTTATCATATCAACCCTTGATGTGTCGTTTCTTAACTGTTTTGGCCACTGATACTAACTTTGTTAACTTTTTCTGTTAAGTATAAGGGTATTATGATCATTTTACATCTTAAAACCTGTTTATGTAAACTTTAATTCTTTAGGATATTTATGTATATTTTAAAAATAAAAATACAACCACCACACCACCACCTAACACAACCACCACCCACCACCTAAAACAACCACCACACCACCACCTAACACAACCACCACTATCACCACCTATGTTTATTGATGATAAATATACTATCACTGACGGTTGAAGAATCAGTTATACATCGAACTCGAGTTGGCGGTTTGGATGAGGAGGAGGCCGACGACACATTGAACTCAGACGCCATTGACGCCACCCAATGTAGGAAAAGAGTGAACACAATCAAGGTTACTTTGTTGTAGGAATCCGATAGCATGGTTTGAATGAGTCCAGCGAGGGACTCCGATCCCATGCGCTTGAGCTGATAAACATTGTCACACCCTTAAAATCCGCTAACGGGGTTTTACCGTCAGGCGTGTGACACACCAGGATCTCAGATAGCACCAGTTACACATGAATCAGTTATTACAAAATATCGCATTAAGAAATCAGACTTTTGAATCAAACATAAATGTTTTAAACTTGCGAAAGCGTTTCGAAAGCAGTAAGTCAACAATCAATAAAGTCAATATGCGTTTAAACTATAAAGATAATTATGTTTAACAAAATAAAATGGTTGAGTCGTAATATAAAATGGTTGAGTCGTAATGTATGCCATGAATGCATCCCTAGCTGAGTTCTTAACTTTATGCGTTTCTGTGACCTGAGAAAACATGCTAAAATATGTCAACATAAAGTTGGTGAGTCCACAGGTTTTATCAACAAGTAATGTGTCAGGAAGCGTTTCATATGGTTTAATATATAAAGCATATCGATAGGTAGCTAGCCTATAAACAAGTTACTTAGTGTTTCAAACCAAAGCTGACTGTGTGTGTTTTATGCCCTTTTCACCACGTCTATCACAGACCGTGGCAATCGTTAGGTCAATTTCGCACCCGTTCGACCTCCAATCAAGCTAGCGTGACTAGCCCGGGCGTGGTTTGTCAAACCCAGTAGTACTACTCAGAATTACTTCACCAATCCCATTACTAACAGTTTGATACTGTAAGGACTTTCAAATGTATGTGTCTACACTAATATAACAGGCGATATCAATATTACCGGCAACCATAACAAAAATAGTGTTTGCATGTTTTGTCCCTCAAAAGGAAAGAATATAAAACGGGGCCGTGAAAACTCACCTCGAATGCACAACAATGAGTGAACGAAAGCACAAAGATTAAGGTTTTCCGCTTAACCTGAATTTTAGTTAAAATATAATTAATATTAATTATTAGTTATAAACATAAGAAAGGTTCAGTTTTGCGTTCACGACTCGGTTACGCTGTTGGTTATTGGTTGTTTCCCACCACGTATAGCACACTCAAATGCCAATTCACTTCTAATACTTCAACCCCAATTATCACGTACAAGAATATTATGTATATTCCAATTATTTCCCTTATTATCATTATCATCATCATCATCATCATCATCATTATTATTATTATTATTATTATTATTATTATTATTATTATTATTATTATTATTATTATTATTTATTTATTTATTTATTTATTTTACCATACGTTTGGTGGCACGACCCAAGTAATATATCTACATGTACTAAATATATGCTACTCATACAAGAATATCATATTTATATACCTCACACAATATAGCACATGTTAAACACTCCATGTAACATAATTTGTGTGTACACCCACATATACATTTAGGGTATACACCTCTTATATACATCATGCCTTCAATCGCTACACACCACGTATACCTCTTATATATTTATATATATACAATATATATATATATATATGTGTGTGTATATATATGTATGTGTGTGTATATATATATATATATGAAATTTAATCACCACATGACAAATATTACTTTTAAATACATTCTCACCACACATATATGTAAATTGTAAATAATCTATCTATATTATATACTATACATGTTCACACTTGCATGACACATAATTATATATATGTATTCCATCATTCCCCTCATGCAATATATATATATATACACATCACATATAACACACACACCCCACATATGTATATATACTCACGGTCAACACACCCACCACCATATATACATACACACAAGCATATATATACACGCAAGCATACATATACCTTCGCAGAAAACATATTCATACACACTTGAAAACAAATATATATACATGTACATAATAAATGGTGCTCAAACAACCCTACCGAGACCATCACCCAACCACCCCCACAAGATCACCAATTCACATACACACAACCGTACATGAATGCATATATATGTGTGTGTGTGTGTGTATATCCGAGAACACACATATCACACACACCGTCGCAAGCCCCAATCGGCACACACACCTTTATAAATAAATATATATATATATATATATATATGTATGTATGTATGTATATATACACACACACACACACAGAGAATACATGCATATATGTATACAAAGCTGCGCACACACACCATTAACACACACTCACTGCACAACCATGATCAAACAAACCGGAACTCAATCGAGGCCCCATCGTAAAGAGGTAGTAACCAAACGAAACAGGAACCGAAACACACTGTCATGAGTAACGAGAAAGAAACGTACCGAACCGCTATCAAGAGAGCCATGAAGTCACGTGAGTCGTCGGCTGTTGATGTATAACGAGCTGCCGAGAGGGACTTCCGGAGTACACGAGTTGTCGAGGCTGCTTGATCGCGTACACAAAGGCGTTGACGGCAAGGTTTCTCGGTGGAGTTTGGTTGAAGCGATGATAGAGTTTGCGAGAGGAGAGTTGCAGGTTATTTAGGATTAGGTGAAGGATGGGAAGATCACGAAGATAAGGAGAGTTGGTTATTCAAGATAGATTGTAGTTCCAAATGTGCCACTTCAAGTCCCTCACCTTAACATAATTTACATTAAGTTATTTTAGTTAAATTAACTTAGAGTTAACTACCAATAATAGTTATATTAATAATTTGGATCACCTAAAATAACTAAGTTAATTTGCTTAAAAATATTAGAGAGAGGTTGGATGACGATAGTGGTGTTAACCTGAAAGTACGGGTTGTCACAAACGTAGTCCGATAACTTGGCGGAGTGGGGTCGTTGTCATGGCCATGGGAGAATGACGCGATGGATAACCCGTGGTGGGATGGTAATGATTTGAACCTGTGGAAGCTGCTGACGGTGGTGGCGAGGGTGGCGTGTGCACCAGCGCGTGTGAGGTTTAAGGCCAGTTGAATGCATGGTTAAGGTGGCCTTGTGGGTGTTGTGAGATGAGGACGTGACGATAGTGGTGGTGGTTCACAGTGGCTCAGTTTGAGGATATGAGGTTAGTTCTCATGGCTATTAGTTTGCTAAGTGGGGTTATTAGATTTACACACAACTTGTTTTATGATTGATGCCATCTAATCGTGGTTACGTTAGGTGGTGTTGGTTGTTTTAGGTGGTGGGGGTGGGTGGTGGTTGTATATGTAATTTAAAAAATGTGGATAAAGAACCTTACAGAATCATCAAGGTGAAAAATAACCAAAACACCCCTACGCTTAGCAAAAAAATTATTAGAGTTAGGGGTTGTTTGATTGGGTCTTAATGATCCCATTCAGACATATATGTATGATTTGGTCAGACATGGTGTTTGGTTCGAGCACGTCTGACCGAAAAATACCCTCTGAATAACCTCTTTTTTGGTCAGACTTGAGAGTGTATCTGACTGAGATTTTTCCCACCTTGCCCAAACCGCCGAGATCTTCCGAACACTCTGCACGCGAGAAGGGGAAAGACACCTCCGCAAGCCGTTGCACTACAAAGAATCAACGTTCCACCGCGTGATCCTGAACTTCATGTGTCAGGGCGGCGATTTCACCAGAGGCAACGACACCGGAGGTGAGTTGATCTACGACAACAAGTTCGCCGATAAGAACTTCGTGAGGAAGCACACCGGTCCAGATATTCCGTCGATGGAGAACGCCGGTCCGAACACCAACGGATCTCAGTTTTTCATCTGCATTGCGAAGATTGAGTGGCTCGATGGGAAGCATGTGGTGCTTGGGAAGGTTGTTGAGGGGATGGATGTCGTGAAGGCGATCGAGAAGGTCGGATCTGGCAGCGGGAGCACTTCGAAGCCAGTGGTGATTGCGTATTGCGGTCAGCTCTAGATCGGTGGTGATTGTGTAATGACTGTGATCTAACTTGTTTTTCTTGTGGTTTTTGCTTTGTGTGTGAGTTTTTGATGGTGTTAAGGTTGTGGTGGTGTTGTTAGGGTTGGTTTGTCTGTGCGTGGAGGTGGTGGTTTCATTGACTTGATTGTTGATTGTTGAAGGATTTGACTTTGGAGAAAGTGTTGTAAACAATAATATATTGGGGTGTATAAATGGGAAAAGTTGAGTATTATTTATATTTTTGTGTATTATAAAGTTAGATTTTAGTATGTTGTATTTGGGTTAACTTATATTTGAATTTTAGTATGTTATATTTGGATTATTTTATATTTGGATTTTAGTATGTTGTATTTGGATTATTTGTGTTTGGAATAATTTTTATGATGTTTTGTATTTTTTTAGTTATTGATCATTCAGTATAGTTATTCAAACATCTAAGCAAACAGATACAGTTTATTTGGCATAAAATAATTCAAAAGGGTAAAATAGTCATTTTGTACAGTTATTCAGAGATCCAACCAAACAGCAGTTTCTGGTTCAGCACTTACTGGTTCAGAGACTCTTAACCATTCAGACATTTTATAAGTTCAGCACTTAATGGTTCAAATCTTATCAAACAGCGCCTTAGTGTCAGGGGTCAAAACAGTTAAGAAACAAAACGTTAAAGGTTTCATATGTCAAATGATTATTTTTGGACTGAGGGGGACCAAAATTGTAAGTCTTAATTTCTATTTTTTAAAGATTCTACCATAACCCTGAGGTGTAAACGGAAGGTGGTGGCGGTTGGCGGGGATGACAATTGGCGTGATGAATTGGTGTTGTCGTGCGGTGGCTTGCAGCAGCGCAGTCACCGGAGCTGCTGATGCGTGGTCGTCTGAGGAACGGAAAAACAGCAGCAGGAAGCCTTAATCGAGCGAACGAAGGAGTACCAATAACAATCGAACGAGAAGTTCAGTGCAAAGGAGCGAGGGCTTCGTGAAGTGAAAACTTCAATCGGCATTTCAACAATCGTGCAGGTCCGGTAATGGCTTCCAATTAACGATTTTACAACAATAGAGATGCAGGTTGGGGTTTACTGTCGATTACCATCTTCATTATAAACCAGCGATTGTAATAATTTAAAAGGGGACATAGTTGCTCCTGAAAATGACAATTATTATTATTATTATTATTTGTTTGATTATTATCTGTTTAGGTTATCGTTCTCCATACGTCAATTTGATCCAACCATTGACTTAGAGCAGATCTTCCAAGTCGTCTGTTGATTGTTGACCACAAGTTTTTGCATTGAAGTTCTTGAATTATTCTGATTACCGTGATCATGCTTGTGGGAATCAGCATAATAAACTAATAAAGCATGATTTTAATAGCTTCTCAGTTGTTTTTATGTATATTTTTCATTCCTGCTCACATATCTGCAGCTGATACTTTGGCTGTGAATCAATCTCTCTCTGGAAATGAGACACTCGTCTCTCGCGGTGGAAATTTTGAAATGGGCTTCTTTAGACCAGGTAAGCTTCATAACTATTACATAGGAATCTGGTACAAAAGGGTAGATACTACCGCAGAAAGAGTAGTTTGGGTGGCAAATAGAGATACACCCCTCTCCGATGCATTCTCTTCGAAATTGCAAATAAGAGATGGTAACTTGGAGCTCTTAGATGATTTAAACAAGCAAATTTGGTCAACAAACATGAACTCTACTGCAACACCTGCAACGGTGGTTCTTCTTGATAATGGTAATTTAGTTTTAAGATATGGATCAATTTCAAACGCACCAGTTTGGCAAAGTTTTGATCATCCGACCCATACTTTCTTGCCTGGTGGTAAGTTTGGATACAACAAGCATACAGGTACGAAGCAGGTTCTTACTTCATGGAGAAATAGGGAAGATCCTGGGATGGGTCTCTTTTCTTTAGAGCTTGACCAAGATAACAAGCAGTATCTGATCAAGTGGAATGAATCTGTAACGTATTGGACTAGTGGAAGTTGGAATGATCGAATCTTCGCGTTAGTACCTGAAATGAGGTTGAATTATATCTTTAATTTCAGCTATGTTGATAATGAAACGAGGCTTATTTCACTTATTCTTTATACAATCCTTCAATCATTTCAAGATTAATTATAGACGTCTCAGGGCAGATTCAGCAATTGACATGGTTGGACACCTCCATGCAGTGGAATTTGTTTTGGTCTCAACCACGACAGTTTTGTGAAGTTTATGGTGGGTGTGGGGTATTTGGTGTTTGCAATCAGCAGGTGCTTCCACCCTGTAATTGCTTGACTAATTTCGAGCCTAGATCACAAAGTGATTGGAATCTGGGCGATTTCTCTGCTGGTTGTGTGAGAAAAAATGAATTGAGTTGTACAGTAAAGAAACCCATGTTCGTCTTATATTATGTTGAAAGAAAGTTACTTTTTGTGTTTTCTGAAAATGAAAACCTGCACCTTGATGAATCAGAATGCAGAACGTCTTGCTTGGATTACTGCCCTTGTTCTGCATATACTTTTATCTCCAATATATGTCATCACTGGAACCTTGAAAATTTGAATAACATATCACTTGTGCTTTCTTCATACGACCCATATCAAGAGAAGATCTACATCAAAGTTTCTTCTTCTGAACATCCCAAAAGCACTACCAAAGTGCTAATAGCAGGTGGTCTTAAGTTGGTTTTAACTGCAATTTTCATTTTTCTTATCTTTAACAACCATTCAGAACATTTGGTTCTCCATCCCAGGGATCATTTCAGGAGGTTTAGGCCTTGTATTTATTTGCAGCATAGGTGTTATATACTACAGAAGGATGAAAAGTCGAGGTAAATGCCACAATTTTATACCTTTTCATCTACATTCGTTCAGCATATATGATTCTCAGTGAACATTTTCTATTCATATTCTCCGCATCGTAGACCGAGGGGTCCTCTCTGTAGAAGACAGAAAAGGTCTTGACGTACCTTTCTTTGAATTTAAGAGAATATTGTCTGCAACTGAGAATTTTCACTTGGAAATAAACTTGGACAAGGGGGTTCGGCCCTGTTTACAAGGTAAAACAACTTAAATATATTGTGTATTAGCAAAATGACCTGTACCCAAATCAATGATACCTGCCCCCTCTCCCTCTGTATCTCTTCCTTGTGTGTTTTACTGATTGCATATGTTTTGACTAGGGAACTTTCCCTGGGGGAACAGAAATGGCAGTGAAGAGGTTGGCGAGTCAGTCTGGGCAAGGCTTGAAGGAATTCAAAAATGAGATATTATTAATTGCCAAACTCCAACATCGGAATCTTGTTAGGCTCTTGGGATACAGCATGAAGGATCGTGAACTGATGCTTCTCTATGAATACATGCCTAATAAAAGCTTGGATCGTATCATATTTGGTTAGCCTCTCGATCTGTTATCTGCAACTACTTGTATGTCAATAATCTGAAATCTGACACATGGTTATGATAGTAGATAGGACGCTTTGTATGCGTCTTGACTGGGCGTTACGCTTTGATATTATTATGGGAATTGCTCGAGGACTTCTCTATCTTCACCAAGATTCACGATTGAGGATTATTCACAGAGATTTGAAAGCAAGCAATGTATTATTAGATGAGGAAATGAATCCCAAGATATCAGACTTCGGTTTGGCAAAGATAGTTAAAGGCAGAGAGACAGAATCTAGCACCACCAGAGTAATTGGAACCTAGTAACTACATTTCACACCTATATATGCTATTCACATGTAGTTCTAGTTTTTTACATTGAGAACTCTCTTAAATAATAATCTTGCTTCTAATGCAGTGGCTATATGGCCCCAGAGTACGCGTTAAATGGTTTCTTTTCGGTAAAGTCAGATGTTTTTAGCTTTGGGGTAATTGTACTGGAGATTATTAGTGGAAAAAGAAACACGGGTTATTATCAAAATCAGCAAGCCTTTAGCCTTGTATCCTATGTGAGTTCCTAAAGATTTTAGAAATCCATATGAGTTTTAGTAGCTTTTCGTTTAATCTTGATGTGTTTCAGGCTTGGGGCTTATGGAAAGAGAAAAAACCAATAGATTTACTAGATCCAGCATTAGCTGAATCATGCAACTCAATTGAAGTGCTGAGATGCATGATCGTTGGGCTCTTGTGCGTACAAGAAGACCCTCAAGATCGACCTCCCATGACGGATGTGCTTCTTATGTTGGGGATGGATATCGAGAGCCTCCCAGATCCTAAAGAACCGGCTTTTGTTTCTAAACGACGCACTCACAGTTCGCCATCATATGTGAGTGAATCAGAGATCAATCAATTGACTATTACCCATGAAGAAGGACGATAGAAAAGAAAGGTATAAGGTTATCTTCATTTTGATATAGAATCAGGATGCCGACCACCTTTGAAAGGTGCACGTTTATTTTGGATGAAATTTGCATATCTGTAATTCTTTCACCGTAGCATTTATGTCATACCTTGCTTTGAGCGTTGCTAAATCATTTATGTTGTATACTCTACACATCAAAAAAATATAAAAGTTTTTGGAATTGGTGGTTTTAGTGGGAGCAGTCTTTTTAAACATGGGATAGAGAAAAAGTTTGTCTTCAATTTGTCATCTCCGAATATCCTACGTACCAATTGCGTTGTTATGAATCATTGTCAAAGGCGTGATATCGCATCGCGGCGGAAGCGTGAAATGTTTGGGTGTGACTTCTCGGTTCAAACGCATTGATTATAATAACATACAATCATAGAAATTAACTAAACATAAGTTTCTATTAAATATATCATTTAGGATTACAATATTCGAACAATATTTGTCTAATTATTAGACTTTTACATATTGTTTGTAATCCTAAGTCAAAAGATCTATCATAATCACTTCATATCATTCCCCAGCTAGTAATGAACGTGAACATCCACATGTAAGCTGAGATCCATCAAATCCAAAGTGATCCATACACATAGTTTTCCTACGTATTCATACCATCTGTTATACAGATTGAACGTGTAAACTAAGTTATAGAAAATGATGACAACCTGAAAAATTATACTTAAACAGTCAACATAAAGTTGGTGAGAACATAGGTTTAATAATCAATAATAAGTTTCTTAAATGATGCAACATAAACGAGTTCACAACCAAATCTTACTTATATGTCAAGTGATTAATAACTGTCACAAAATAAATCACAGAATAAATAATATAACATCACGACCCCTATTCGGCAGTCTCAACTAGGTCCAGTTGGTGCAGGAAACATGTTGCTAAATAGTGCTACCTATATTATCTGACGGTTCCTTATATGAATTAATGGTTGTGTCTTAGGGCAATCAATGACATTATCTTATAAAAATTTTCATTTATATTAGCATCAAAATACAAAAACACACGGTATGTTTTTTCTTTAAAAACTTATAACTAAAAAGGAGCTATGTTACTCATCTTATTTCCAGCCAAATATCAAATGATTCCTATAAAATAATTATTTGTTAGAATGAATTTAATTTCTTTAAAATTTTCAGCACTTTAAATCACTAATTATACAAAATTCCAAATCAATAGCCACTATTCTCCTAAAATCATCAAAATTTACCAACCGAAACATTCAAAAATCTATATTACCTCATAAAATTTCAGATCAATAATTCACAACAGGCAATTTACTAGAACTTTTACAAGTTTCATATTAATTGGTAGAAATATTTAAACATCTCTAAAAATTTTGAAATTCATACACACTGTTCTATTTTGAATATCATAATTTATGTAAATTTTTCATGATTTATCCTACTGTTTTAATATTACTTTTCAATTTTCACATATTAAAAATTTTAAAATATAAAACTCAGTCACACATACGAATTAATTCACAAAGTTTATTCTGAAATTCATATATGTTATAAGGGTTATTATATAAAATTTCCAGATTTTTATCATATTAGGAGCTTCTCTTTAATTATTTTCTTTCATTTCCTTGATTTAATCATATAAATTAACACACTCAATATTATTACCCCATAAATTATAGATTAATATTTCTAATATTTTCTATCAAGTTTTTAATTTTTATTCCCACAATCACAGTTATTTAAATATTTAATCCAATTTACCAAGAATATCCATATTTCAACCCTTTAATTCCTTTATTTTTGTTCAAATCTTTGGTTTTTATAAAACTTTTAAATTTTTGTATTTGAATCCTTTTCTTACTGATTTTTTTATAGAATCAAGCATTCATGAGGGTTTTGTAAATAACCTTGGTGATTTAACTAAAGGGTTGATTATATGTGTTAGTTAAATACATACACAACTTGTTAGTTATAGATTTGAGAATCACACCTTGTTTGATGAAGAAAACTAAAGGAATTGCTTGGTTAGACTTCTTAATGATCCGGTTGAGGTGATAGTCATTGAAGTTTGATCACAAGCTAGCAAAGATGGTGATGGTGATGGTGATTTTAAGAACCGAAACACGAGATGATGATGGTTGTGATTTGAGAACTATTGGAGCATATATTGTCATATATAGTGTGTCCGTCGCTTGACGAATAGTCTAGGCTTAATGTTATACACCTTGTAAACACTGAAACTGGGTCATTCGTAGGAGCATATGCGAATGAGACTCAGTCGTACGACTGAGCCATGCTAATAGACCAGTCGTGCGACTGAGAGATGCGATTGGGGCATTCGTAAGACTGAGCCATAAGAATGGTCCAGTCGTACGATTGAACCATACGCATGGTCCAGTCGTACGAATGAACCATACGCATGGTCCAATCGCACGAATGGGCCCAGTCGCATCTAATATGGGTCGAGGCCTATATATACCAGTTTCAATATGTAGAGAGTAAGGGTTTTGAGAGGGAGTCTGCCCGGTGCCTAGGTGCTACCGGATGAGAGGGGAGATCATGCTCGATCTCCCCTTGCCAAAAGTCTTGATTCTTAAGTTGTAACGAGCTTGTAATCGTTACGTTTTATCAATGAAATCATTCGATTATTGTTCGTACTATTGTATGTCTTTTGGTTTATTACCTTCCATCAAGAACATGCTCGGATGTTTACCGATCCAGTGACTTCACAATTGGTATCAGAGCCGGTTACTGCTAGAATGATCTAACAATCACTCTAGCAACCCGAGCTCTTGATCTTTGGATCTATTTCAGGTTCTTTGACGTTAAACACACTTCGTGTTCTTCGTGTTCTTCGTGTTTTTACTCAGATCTCGTGGCGTGTGTTGTTTCTATGTTAAAATCGAAGTCGAAACCACGTTCTGATCACCCTTGCGAATCTGATGATGTCTATTTTGGTTCGAATCATGTAAAATTCGTCGGATTAGGGTTTTTGGCAGCCTTGGAGGTTGCAGATCTGAAAATCTGCGTGCAAACCCGTTCATGCGACTGGACCATGCGAACGGACCAGTCGTGCGACTGGACCATGCGACTGGACCAGTCTTATGTGAGTCGTGCGACTGGACCAGTCTTATGTTCAGTCTTATGTTCAGTCGCACAAAGATATCATTCGTATAATTCATTTACACGACTGTGATCAGTATACTCCATGTCATACGAATGAAAGGTGTTCCAGACCAAAAAAAAAAGAGTCTGGAACAGCTTCTTGCACGAATTTTTCCCTAAACCATTTGTATCAGTCGGAAGCTTTCTGAAAAAGTTTGGTAAAATAAAATTTTTCAGGAAAATTATCGGGTCATTTTCGATAGATACCCCATTATTCGTTGGATTTCCAGAATCGGTGAATGTTGTTAGAACACGAAAGAGAGAAGAGAAGATGTCAGCAGTCGGTGCTGATTTTGTGGGGTAGTCAGGAGCATCTGACTATTTATGGGCCAGCCAAGTAATATTTATTTCCGCACAGAGAGGATTCTGCTTCGTGGAGGGAATCCGTGATTATCATAGTTGAGACGCAATCAGAAAGATGATGATGTGAGCAGGTTTTGATTGATGAATCTACGTGCATGCTGATCTGTTTGATATTGTCAGCTGTGGATTGGAACCTTCAACCTTTTGCCCAATACACCGTATGAAGACGCCAGGAGAGCACAATGTTTATATATTGGGATATGCTGAATATGAGGGGGAATTTCTATAACTGTTAATGTTAATCAGATTAGATTGTGTGAAGATTGAAGCAATGGAAAACTGTTCATGTCATTATCTGGAAAAATCAGTCATATGGGGAATCTTGCTGCTATGATGGTATTCTGCAAAGTAAACGAAAGCTATTGTGCCTAAATTCATTTTCAGGGATATTGTAGTAACCTGACAGATCGGTAACGTTGGCTAATATGGTTGTTCGTTTGATTATATTGGAAACCAGAGCAAAGATTGACTGAAGATTGTAAGAGGTGTTATCTACTATTCGCAAGCAACGTCCAAGGGGGAATTTGTTGGAGCATATATTGTCATATATAGTGTGTCCGTCACTTGACGAATAGTCTAGGCTTAATGTTATACACCTTGTAAACACATGAAACTGGGTCATTCATAGGAGCATATGCGAAAGAGACTCAGTCGTACGACTGAGCCATGCTAATAGACTAGTCATGCGACTGAGAGATGCGATTGGGGCATTCGTAAGACTGAGCCATAAGAATGGTCCAGTCGTACGATTGAACCATACGCATGGTCCAGTCGTACGATTGAACCATACGCATGGTCCGATCGCATGAATGGGCCCAGTCGCATCTAATATGGGCCGAGGCCTATATATACCAGTTTCAATGTGTAGAGAGTAAGGGTTTTGAGAGGGAGTCTGCCCGGTGCCTAGGTGCTGCCGGATGAGAGGGGAGATCATGCTCGATCTCCCCTTGCCAAAAGTCTTGATTCTTAAGTTGTAATTAGAGTTACAGTGATAAATTTTTTTATCAATGAAATCATTCGATTATTGTTCGTACTATTGTATGTCTTTTGGTTTATTACCTTCTGTCAAGAACATGCTCGGATGTTTACCGATCAAGTGACTTCACAGGAACTGAGAGGAAGATGGTGAAAGTGGTGTTATGGTGGTGTACGGTTGCTTGAAACCGAGAGAAAGAGAGCCAAGAGATGAAGGTGGTTATGATTGTGGTGGGTTGTGGTTGTGGTTGTTTGGGTTCCCATCGGCCGAGGGGTTTGGAAGTAAGTGGAGAAACTCATCATTAGCTCTAGGTTTAGAGTGGTGAGGTATGGGTTATATGGTTTCTTAGTGAGTTTATTAGGGAGAGGTGGCAAGCTCCAAAGGGTGATTAGTTTCATGGTGGTGCTAGGCAGCGGGTTTGGGGAGTAGTTATTGCTAGGTGTCAACTATTAGTGCTAATGACCATTATTATTGGTTAAGTTGAGTTTAGTTGTTAATTGGTTTTTATTTAGGGCCTTAATGAACCGATACAAGGGTTAAGATTGTGTTTTAGTTAGTGTTTAGGTGTTTAAGATAAGATTAGTTTTTTAGTTCTTGACATAAGGTTTGTAGGTGTTAACTTGTTTGGTAATGCTTGATTAAGTTTTGATCTTAATTCATTACATATAAATGAAAAATATTTTTCATTCAGGTAACTAGTCATATAATCTCATAATTCGGTAACTTGCTACGTATGATTCAATAATCATAAAGTTCACATGAAAAGAATACATGCACACGTAAACATTTATGCATGCATGCATGCATGTTCACGTATCATAAGTGCATGTTCAATTAAGCATGCAAAATTCATATAAAGTTAATCAAATAAAATTACCTTAATAATTCTAATAAGATACAAGTATATACTACCCACTCAGATTAGTTCTTACATTGTGGTTTTCTCTAGTTTTCATATAACATTGTGGTTTTCTCTAGTTTTTACATAACGTTGTGGTTTTCTTAGGATGCTCTCTCTTTCTCTCTCTCTCTCTCTACATATATATATATATATAGGGTAAGGTTCCTTTGTTAACCCTTGTTATTGCGATAACGAGTTAACTCTAATGTAGCGAACACTTGCACCTTTGTAACTAACTTTTACACCGCATTACACCACTGATGTAACGATTTTTCCTCAATTTTTAAAATTTCCCTCCATTTTTAAAAAAGCTCCACCCCTTTTTTAAAACTTTTTTAAACTTTTTTGTATAATGTTATTTTTTTAAACAAATTACATCATTAAATAGATCATTTTAATATCTTATTTGAGTACAGTCTTGCTATATTTTTTAAAAAAATTTAGCGTTCGATTTGGACTACTAGTTTTACCACTGTAACTCTAATTACAGTGGTGACGTGGCTTGTTGTGGACCACTAGTTGGGTTAATGGGTTATCGCAATAAACAAGGGTTAACATTTGATCTCCATATATATATATATAGATATATCTATCTATCTATCTATCTATATATATATATATATATGTGTGTGTGTGTGTGTGTGTGTAGGGGGGGATCCAATGGAAACCACTTTATAAATGAAACCAACAAAACCAAATCTTAACCATTGAACATTTTAATCAAGGGTCATTAATTAACATGGTATTTTTCTAAATTGTTCTTAATTAAAAATGACATAGTTAAGGAGAGAATGGTATAATAGGAAAATTATATTTGTAATTGTAACTTACCATAATTAATAGATTTCTAAATTTCCTAAAAATTTCTCTCTTTCCTAATGCTCAAATCTCTCTCTCTCTCTTAATCTTCTACTTGCTTAGTATATCTTAGAATATGAATACAATTTCAAATTAGTAATGTTGATTGAGTGTTAAGGTTGTTTAAAAGCATGTACATATATGTAAGCATGTAAATGTGTAGTTTCTGTTGATGATTTTGGTTAGAACAAATCAAGCCTTCAAACATTTACGTATGGTCCGTATATGTAAGCATCAAAATTAATATATGAATAATATGGTTTATGTTTATTTATTTAAGTTAATATGTATATGTATGTTTAACTTATACTTTTACTTATATGTAACTTATTAGCATTATCATCCTTGAAATTAAGAGGAAGAAGTTATCCTTTATGTAACAAGCTAACAGCAGTGTTACATATATGTATAATAGACTTTGTGGTCAATATCTATCTCGATTATACATACTCGCTTACGTATATGTAATAGTTGTATTACATATATGTACTATTAATGTCATCTTGTTCATTTTGAATCTTTGTTTAAGAGTCGGATCTTCATCAAAAGTTAAAATCGGTATTATAATACACAATACTTCTGTTATGTATATGTAATTCTTGATGTTATATATAAAAAATCATGATAAAAACAAATCTGCAAATAACAAAAATTATGATTTCGAAGTCATATATATCATCAATGTGAAAAAATATTTTTTCTTGATCTATGGTCGTGTTTTCAAAATATCAAAAAAAATCATTTTTTAACATAAACTCATAAATTTGGATCATAAGAAAACATGCCTTCAAAATTACATAAAAATATACTAAAATTAAAATGCGGTGCTGATGTTAAACTTCACAATATGACCTGATGATAAACGCTAGAAAATGTTATATGTTGGACTTAGACATTAAAAATTTATAAATGGCGACTTGCAACAAGTAAATAATGAACTAATAAGAAAATTCTTGTGATGATGGACAAACGAGAATGAATCAAGATTTGATAAATAAAAGAAACAACAGAATAAAAAATTAAGTGATTACTTCAAGAAATATAATTTGAAGTTAATCAATACATATATATTAACTGTAAGGCCCACCTTTCTCAGGGAAGCCTCACAGTTGGTCATTCACAGCAAAATATCGATTTAAAACAGTCATTTACTCATATGTGTATAATTATATATTGCAGCGGATAATAATGTAAATTTCAATCCATTACAAATGAAATATAAACATTGTCTTTAATTCTAAAAATCTATTTAGAGTCCTCTTAATCTTTTCTTCCTCAGGGATGCCAGTCTTCTAGTGCCAAGAAGCTTCAGTCCCATGCCTCTATTCCGTAGCTCTAACTGTTACCTGTCAACTGATATGCATACAAAAGTCAGCTTCGCTGAGTGAATTCTAGGTTTACTTTGCTAAATAACTTTTGTAAGAGACATTAGCTTTATCAGTTGAAAATAATTCTCATCTATCACACATCAATACATACAGGCTATCACTTTATCGATACTTCATCATTACTTTTCATTTCTTGTTATTTATTACTCTTCTTTATCCGTCAATTCTCTGTCACTATCGTGTCTAGGCTCGCCTAGGACTTTACCGACACGCCAATTAAGGGCTTACAGTCGTACTCGATCGGGCCATTATTGTCATGCCAATTCAGGGCTTACAGACCTGCCTGTTCGAGCATTACTTTATCCGGTGAGGGCACAACAAATGCAACCCTCCTTTAGCCATTGCTTGCAAGTCTTTACTTTATCCCTTGCCTGCAGGACTTTACTTGCAAGACTTTACTTTATCCAGGTACACGTTATGGGCCACATAACCTTTCTTTACGTTTCACTTTCTTATTTAAGTTATATATATATATATATAACACAACACATCTCGAAGGCAATTCATCACTACAAGGTTATATCTCGATAAGGAAAACACACTATCAATTCATTATAACACCCCATTTCTCATATAAGATAGTATGTAAAGCTTTACTTTAAAAGAACTGATCATAAAAGTATGTATCTTAGTATGCATACCGCCCCAAAACATTTAAAGCATGTATAAAATAGGGGATCTAGAACTCACCTGAACTCGTCCAAGTAGCTTAAATTCTAAGTCACTTAGGCTATAGCCTGAATACTCTAGCTGCACGAAAGTTAACATGCAAAAACGTCATTTTCTTCATAGTTTCGCTACAGCGAAACTACAGTTTCGCCTGCAGTTTCGCTGGGCAGCACTTCTGCTAGTTTCGCTAGACAGATTCGCTACCTTGAGCGCCCAACTTTCGTTGGAATTCCCTATTCTCGCAAGGTCTATAGGTCAGTCTGGGTCTTAGCGAGATTACCGGCGAAACTATAGTTTCGCCCCAGCGAAACTGTAGTTTCGCTGGAACTTCTCCTAGTCTCGCTGAACTAATGTGCAGTTTCGCTGGTTAAATGCTTAAATTCGCTGGATCGGGGCCCAGTTTCGCTGGATGAACAAAAACTCAGATCCAGCCCATTTTTAACCCAAAATCTTAACTTTTTACGTCCAAATCCTTAGTTTACCTTCCATGAAACCAGATCTAAGCTTTTTACACGTTTTCGTACGTAAAAATTCGACCTTTATGTGTTTCTTTAAACTTTTCAAAACCCCAAAACCCTAGAATCCGGGTTTGATCTACAGAGGGCCTTAGAGGTCGATTCTTACCTTGTTTTGTTGCTCTTTCCTTGTGTTTTGATGCTCCAATCCACCAGAACTTCAATCCTTCCAACCTTCAAGCTCCAAATCTTGAATTTCTTCACTTTCTCTCTCTACTTTCTCTCTCTACGAATTTGGTGGCTAGGGTTTGAAATGGTGAAGATGGAGCTGTTCATGCATGTTTAAGGGCTGATTAGGGCCCTTAAACCCATTAAGCCTAGCCCATTAAGACTAATTTTATCCATAGCCCACTAATTTACCCCTTTATTTCTTAAATTAACCCTTAAAAGCCCATTATTATTAAATGGCTCGTTTCGGGAAATTTCGGGGCGTTACAAGTCTCCCCCCCTTATTTAGGTTTCGTCCTCGAAACCTGACTCGTCACTAAACAGATCGGGGTATTGGCGTCTCATTTCCTCCTCGGATTCCCAGGTGGCATCCGACCCCTTTCGGTGTTTCCATTGCACCTTGACTTGTTTGACTACTTTATTTCTCAATTGTTTCTCCTTCCGGTCCAGTATAGCCACTGGTTGTTCTACATAGTTCAGCTTCTCGTCCACCACGATGTCATCTAGAGGTACGACTGCCTCATTCGGTGCTAAACATTTTCTTAAGTGTGACACATGAAAGGTAGGGTGAATCCCACTTAACTCGTCTGGAAGGTCTAGCCTGTAAGCTACATCCCCAACTCGTGCTAGTACCTCGAATGGTCCGATGATTCCTAAATCGGATGATTCCCTTCCATGGTGACACTTTTAGCATTATCCTGTCACCCACGCTGAACTCTATTGGTCTCCTTCTTTTGTCGGCGTATGACTTTTGTCTATCCTTGGCAGCCTTCATATACGCCTTGATTTTCTCCAACTTTTCCGTTGTGGCTTCCACGACTTCTAAGCTTCCTAACTCCTTCTGTCCGACATCACCCCAACAAATAGGAGTTCTGCACCGTCGACCGTACAATAACTCATATGGGGGAATCTTAATACTGGCGTGGTAGCTGTTGTTATAGGAGAACTCTGCTAGTGGCAAATGATCATCCCAATTACCACCGAATTCATAACGCATGCCTGAAGCATATCCTCTAGTGTCTGGATCGTTCTTTCCGATTGCCCATCGGTCTGTGGGTGGTATGCGGTACTAACATGTAATCTCGCGCCCATTTCTTCATTGAACCTTTTCCAGAACTTCGAGGTGAACCGCGTATCTCTATCTGAAACAATCGATACGGGCATACCATGTCGCGCCACAATTTCTCGGATAAATAGTTCAGCAAGCTTCTCTGAACTAATTGCTTCCTTGATTGGCAGGAAATGCGCACTTTTAGTCAGTCTATCAACGATCACCCATATCGCGTCGTGGCCTTTTGTCGTGCGTGGTAATTTAGTGATAAAGTCCATGGTAATATGTTCCCACTTCCATTCTGGTACTTCTAATGGCTGAACATAACCATAAGGTCTTTGGTGCTCAGCCTTCACCTGTAGGCACGTGAGACATTTATTTACATACGCAACCACATCTCTCTTCATCCCAGGCCACCAAAATCTTTCTTCAAATCGTGGTACATCTTATTTGCGCCTGGATGTATTGAGTAGCGGGTCTTGTGCGCTTCATCCATAATCTTTTCCCGTAAGTCACCATGCTTCGGAACCCATATCCTGCCATGGAAGGTCTTAACGCCCAAGGTGTTTTCCACCAATTCATCCACTTTTCCTACCATCCTTTCCTTATTGATTTGCTGCTCTTTTAAAGCGTCCATTTGAGCTTCGCTTATCATCCTCATAACATCTGGGGTCACTACTAGTTGGCACGCCTTCACCCGGATCGGTTCATATCCTTCCTTTCGGCTCAGGGCATCGACTACCACGTTCGCCTTACCCGGGTGATAATGGATTTCACAGTCGTAATCCTTTATCAACTCCAACCACCTCCTCTGTCTCATATTTAGGTCCTTCTGCTCAAAGAAATATTTCAGACTTTTGTGGTCGGTAAATATGACGCACTTAGTTCCATACAAATAGTGTCTCCAGATCTTCAGTGCGAACACTACTGCGACAAGTTCCAAATCATGAACCGGATAGTTAACCTCTGTGTCCTTTAGCTTTCTGGATGCGTAAGCTATAACCTTTCCTCTTTGCATCAACACACAGCCTAGCCCACAGTAAGAAGCATCGGAGTATACCGTTAGGTCTTCATCTCCCTCCGGTAGGGTTAGTATAGGAGCTTTGGTTAATCTATCCTTCAATTCCTGGAACGCATCTTCCTGTTCCTTTCCCCAGTCGAACACCACGTTCTTCCTCGTTAACCTTATTAATGGGGAAGCTATCTTCGAGAAATCTTTGATGAACCTTCTATAATAACCAGCCAATCCCAAGAAACTACGGATTTCGGATGGCGTCCTCGGGGAATTCCATTGCGTAACTGCTTCAACTTTCGCTGGGTCAACCATTACTCCCTCGGAATTTATAACGTGCCCTAAAAACTGTACCTCCCGTAGCCAGAAGGCACATTTAGAGAACTTCACATACAGTTTCTCCCTTCGTAAAGTTTCTAACACCTCCTTGATATGACAAGCGTGATCTCCTTCGTTCTTTGAGTATATCAGGATATCGTCAATGAATACTATCACCGATCTGTCCAGCATCGGGCGGCACACGCGATTCATTAAGTCCATGAATGCCGCAGGAGCATTGATTAGCCCGAAAGAAATAACCAGAAACTCGTAGTGGCCGTAGCGCGTTCGGAAGGCCTTCTTTAGGATATCTTGCTCCCTTACCTTCAGTTGGTGATATCCAGATCGGAGATCTATTCGGGAGAACCAACTTGCCCCTTGCAACTGATCGAACAGATCATCTATTCGGGGTAGCGGGTATCGATTCTTCACGGTCAGCTTATTCAACTCCCTGTAATCTATACACATCCTCATGCTGCCATCCTTCTTTTTCACAAACAGCACGGGGCACCCCATGGGGAAATGCTAGGCCTAATGAATCCCTTGTCAAGGAGTTCCTGCAGTTGTGACATGAGCTCCTTCATCTCGGACGGAGCTAGGCGGTAGGGTGCTTTGGCAATGGGTTGGGCTCCTGACAGCAAGTCAATCTGAAACTCTATCTCTCTATCTGGTGGTACTCCGGGCAGATCCTCTGGGAATACGTCAGGAAAGTCCCGCACCACTGGCACATCGGACAACTCTTTCACCTTATCTTTGACATCCTTGACATACGCTAGATAAGCTCCGCACCCTCGCCTCATACATTTCTCCGCCTTGATCATGGAAATGATCCTTGTAACCTTACAATCGTTATCACCATAGATCGTAACCGAACTACCATCTGGATCCGTTAATCGGATCATCTTCTGTTGGCATACTATGTTAGCATCATGGGCAGCTAGCCAATCCATCCCTAGTACGACATCGAAACCTCCTAAGGGCATAACAAACAATCGTGCGGGAAAATAATGGCCTCCTAGTTTAATGTGGCAGTTCTCTATCATCCGGACTATTCTAATGGACTTACCATCGGCTGTTTCTACTTCGAAGACATCATCTATTTCCTTAGTTTGGACATCTAGTGTAGCACAGAAGGATACAGATACGAAACTCTTACTGGCACCACTATCAAATAATATGGAGGCGCAAACATCATTGACAAGGAACGTACCTGACACTACGTCCGGGTCCTTCCTTGCTCCTTCTTATTCATGGTGAAAGCCCTTGCCTTGACCTTGGGCTTTCCATCATCCCCCTTGTCATCACCCCAGCTCGTGCCCGAGCTTCCCGGCTTGGCTTTCTTGCAATCCCTGCTGTAGTGCCCCGACTCATGGCAGTTAAAGCACTCGTTTACTCCCGGGCACTCCCTAGCCATGTGACCCGTTTTCCCACACCGGTAGCACCCATGGCTACCCAATCGGCACTCTCCGGGATGCCTCCTCCCGCACTTCCCACAGTTCTTAGCTTCCTCGACCCTCTTCACAACCATCTGTTTTGCATCCACCCTTGCTTTCTTGTTCCCCGGTTGGTGGCCACCACTTCCATATCTCTTCCCATTGTTATTGTTCCAAACTTTCCTCGTCTCACCCACTGCCACCGGCCTACGATGATCGTACAACCTCCCACTGAGGTCCACTGCTGACCTAAAAGTGCTAGGTCGAGCAGTGACCATGTCCCTACGAATGTCTAGGGGCAACCCTTGTATGTACCTCTTGATCCTTTTGGCTTCAGGAGTTACCAAATCAGGCACCAGACGTGCCATTTCATTGAATCTTGTAGTGTACTCCTGGTGAGTCATATTTCCAGCCTCCAAACTCACAAACTCTTGCTCGACCTTGTCAAGCTCTCTTTCCGGGCAGTACTCCTCTATCACCAACCTCTTCATCTCCGGCCATTTCATCCTCTCAATGGCCTCCTCTCCGTATGACTCAGCAATGTTATCCCACCAACACAGTGCTGGATCCAAAAGGGAATGGGAAGCAAACTTCACCTTTTGGTTTTCACGGCACTCACTGATCTTCAGTACGGCCTCCATTTCCCTAATCCAACGCTGAGCAGTGGCAGCGTTACCAGTACCATCAAACGTTGGGGGCTTACACCTCTGAAAATCCCCGTAGCTGCACCCCTTCGCCCTCTCTTCCACTTCAGGGCCATCATGGTTACCCAGACGATCTCCCTCGTCGCTCAACTCCTCAGTCTTGACTGCCCCTTTCTTATCAACTTTTTCTGAAGCCGTACTCTTCTTACTGTCGCCCTTAACCTGCTCCACAAATTCCGCAAGCAGAGCGGGCATCACTCCAGACAGGACTTGATGCACCTCTTGGGCAATAGCTTCCTTTACTGTCTCTTTCAGTTTGGCCTGATCAGGGGTAGACCCCTCGGCTCCCGTTCCTAACTCAACCTCCTCCTCCTTAATCGGTTCCTCAACCGGCTTTCTGGTTGACCTTTTTGTTGGCTTCACAGTTGCACTCAGTTTCCTTTGCCTTAGTCGGGGGCCTTCCCCTAGTGCTTCTCCGGGTGACCATGGTTGGAACTTCTTTCTTAGGTGCCATTCGTTCTACTTCCTATAAGATTCAGAATGTTAATATGGCCTTTCAAGGCAAGTTCAGTTCACGACAAGTTTTGTAAATTTTTAATAACAGTGGCCAGTTGTGATTAACTACTTACAGAACTTCCCGTGCCATAAACTTTCCTATCCTGAACCACACCAACACCCGAACCTACTATACCTAATCTATGCACATATAAGCCACATAAATTCAGATAGGCATCACAGATATCCTTATCATACCCTACCTCGATTCTAACTTAAATAAGAAGGCACTACCCATTATAACAATACTACAACCTAATTGTTACCTCTTGGCATGGAGCTTCTTGGACTGGCATCCTTGACACTTGGTCCCATTATCTGTTTAAGTTTAGGTTTATAAAATAGTTTTCCCAAATCTCTTAAACATTGGCTCTGATACCAACTTGTAAGGCCCACCTTTCTCAGGGAAGCCTCACAGTTGGTCCTTCACAGCAAAACATCGATTTAAAACAGTCATTTACTCATATGTGTATAATTATATATTGCAGCGGATAATAATGTAAATTTCAATCCATTACAAATGAAATATAAACATTGTCTTTAATTCTAAAATATATTTAGAGTCCTCTTAATCTTTTCTTCCTCAGGGATGCCAGTCTTCTAGTGCCAAGAAGCTTCAGTCCCATGCCTCTATTCCGTAGCTCTAACTGTTACCTGTCAACTGATATGTATACAAAAGTCAGCTTCGCTGAGTGAATTCTAGGTTTACTTTGCTAAATAACTTTTGTAAGAGACATTAGCTTTATCAGTTGAAAATAATTCTCATCTATCACACATCAATACATACAGGCTATCACTTTATCGATACTTTATCATTACTTTTCATTTCTTGTTATTTATTACTCTTCTTTATCCGTCAATTCTCTGTCACTATCGGTGCCTAGGCTCGCCTAGGACTTTACCGACACGCCAATTAAGGGCTTACAGTCGTACTCGATCGGGCCATTATTGTCATGCCAATTCAGGGCTTACAGACCTGCCTGTTCGAGCATTACTTTATCCGGGTGAGGGCACAACAAATGCAACCCTCCTTTAGCCATTGCTTGCAAGTCTTTACTTTATCCCTTGCCTGCAGGACTTTACTTGCAAGACTTTACTTTATCCAGGTACACGTTATGGGCCACATAACCTTTCTTTACGTTTCACTTTCTTATTTAAGTTATATATATATATATAACACAACACATCTCGAAGGCAATTCATCACTACAAGGTTATATCTCGATAAGGAAAAACACACTATCAATTCATTATAACACCCATTTCTCATATAAGATAGTATGTAAAGCTTTACTTTAAAAGAACTGATCATAAAAGTATGTATCTTAGTATGCATACCGCCCCAAAACATTTAAAGCATGTATAAAATAGGGGATCTAGAACTCACCTGAACTCGTCCAAGTAGCTTAAATTCTAAGTCACTTAGGCTATAGCCTGAATACTCTAGCTGCACGAAAGTTAACATGCAAAAACGTCATTTTCTTCATAGTTTCGCTACAGCGAAACTACAGTTTCGCCTGCAGTTTCGCTGGGCAGCACTTCTGCTAGTTTCGCTAGACAGATTTGCTACCTTGAGCGCCCAACTTTCGTTGGAATTCCCTATTCTCGCAAGGTCTATAGGTCAGTCTGGGTCTTAGCGAGATTACCGGCGAAACTATAGTTTCGCCCCAGCGAAACTGTAGTTTCGCTGGAACTTCTCCTAGTCTCGCTGAACCAATGTGCAGTTTCGCTGGTTAAATGCTTAAATTCGCTGGATCGGGGCCCAGTTTCGCTGGATGAACAAAACTCAGATCCAGCCCATTTTTAACCCAAAATCTTAACTTTTTACGTCCAAATCCTTAGTTTACCTTCCATGAAACCAGATCTAAGCTTTTTACACGTTTTCATACGTAAAAATTCGACCTTTATGTGTTTCTTTAAACTTTTCAAAACCCCAAAACCCTAGAATCCGGGTTTGATCTACAGAGGGCCTTAGAGGTCAATTCTTACCTTGTTTTGTTGCTCTTTCCTTGTGTTTTGATGCTCCAATCCACCAGAACTTCA